>JAVJIF010032843.1:0-10315 GCA_038442645.1 Agave tequilana
ACACTCTTACATTTATCGTGTAATAATGATGCTAATTTTCTTGTCTTAAATATTTATTTTGCAGAAGATAATAATGAAGAGAAAGAGGATTAAATCAAATAAATACCAGTTAAAATCAGATTTAACTGGATCTATTTGGTTAGCTGAGGATAATCCCAGATCTAGTTAGAACAAATCAAGGATTGGGGCAAATGTTCAGCTGAAAATCAGAGCAAATCAGACTGGATACAGTTTAGCATTTTAATCATATCTTTTGCTACAGAATCTCAAATATGATGATTCAAGATGATCCAGAAAGAAGATACAAAGGGCTACAACTTTTATGTTGATCACTTTTTCGGATTCTATCATCTATTAAGCAATATTCAGCACTCAATACGTCATCAAACTGCAGAACAGATTCTGGATAAATCCAGTATGGAGATAAGGGGAAGATTGAAAAATTAGCCAACTCTTCCTATCTCCCCACACTCTCCCTTATCATTATTTTTCCTATAAATACTTGTACTCATTGAGAGATGAAAAAGACTAAGAGAGGGCTGAAAAGCTAGAAAAAGAAAGTTTTGAGCGTTGTAATGCGAGTTGGAGAGGTCAAGATGCTTTGTATTTAATGCTTATGGAATAAAATTCAGATTTCTTCTTCACAATCTTGCGGCGTTCAGTCTAAGTTTTCTTTAATTTTCTCTTTATTTTTATTGCTATTTTTTCTTTCATATTTTATTTCATGAAGTCATCTCTTTTCTTTTATTAACTTCTTTTGTTTTCAGCATCGCTTGGAGGAGGGAGACAACAAGGCGACGACAAGAAATAAGTTCACTAGTTCATCTACCTCTTCCTTCGTACCAATCTTTTAATTTATTTTTTTCCTTCTTATTTGGGTATTCAAATCTTCACAAAAAGGTTAGTATTCCTTCTTCTTTTGCTTTCTTTATATTTTTATTTTCTTTTGCTTTCTTCTACAAGATTATTATTTATTTATTTATTTAAAAAAACATAATTTCAACCTTCATTCAAGGGATTTCTCAACTAGAATAAGATAAGATTGAGATTTTTAATAACTAAAATTTTAAGAACAAGTCTCTGTGGATTCGATCCTATAACTTACCACTACACACTTTGCCAAAAAGATTTAGTAAGTTTAGGTTTTATAACTTGTACGTGATTCAACAACGATGGAGTTTTTCATGAATTTCGAATCGCGAACAGTTTTTGGCGCCGTTGCCGGGGACTTGTGAATTTTTTTTTGGTTTAAAAAAAAAAATCAACATCTAATCTTTTTCTAGTTTAATATTAAAAAAAAAATTTAAAAAAAAATTCAGAAAAAAAATTAAAAAAAATTCAGATTTCTTTTTGTTATTTTTCTTTTCATCCCTAAGATTTAATTTCAAATTTTCTTTTGCAGGGATATTGCATGAACAAAAGAAGACTTGCACAACAAGAAGAAGTTTGCTTGCTTTTGACATATTGCATTGCTAAAATAAAAAAAAATATAAACTTGCTTGCTTCAGAGTCGCCGGAAAGGTTAGTATTTTCTAACTCTACCCACGAATCTCTTGTCAGTGGGGTTTTGGAGGTGCTTATTGATTGAATTTTGTGCTGCATTAGTGCATATTTGCATAAAAAGATCTTAAGAGCTGTCCCCCCTCACATAAGGTCGGGATTTCATCACCCGTTCCTTGGCTCAAAAATCACAACCGCATATAAGTGTTTCCCAAGCTTGAACTAATTTAAAATCAATTAGAACTCAACCACTAGGATTTCGAGCTCATTTAAGTGGAACTATTTTGGGAAGACTCCGGTGAACACTTTCAAGCTCGCAAAAGAGGGCTTTCTTATCTAGAAAGGGTGACTTAGCCATTGCGGCGGTGCCTGGCCTGGAAGAAGGACCGAGGAACTTTCCTGTCTAAGAAAGGGTGGCTGAATTTAGTAAGTGCCCGGCCTGGGGGAAGAGCCGAATCGCTTGTTTGACGGGTTTAAATGGTAAACCCACTATCCTTCCAACCCAGTTAGGAGCTGTCTAACTAGGAGAATTCTATTCTCTTAAGATTAAAAAAAAAAATTGATTACCTTGAAATTAAATTCAAGATAAAAAAATACTTGATTGCAATTGATTGGTTGAGTCATCTTGTGTGTAATCGTATCTAGGATTTAGAAAATCCTTCATCAGGGCAGTAACCCTGGTTCATGCGAAAGTGGGTTCGTATTAAGGGTCGATTAGAATCCATTATTGTTTCTGACCCTACTGCAACAATGGGTGACACTAATGAAACCAAACAAATGACTTTAAAGGATTACATGTATCCTACAAGGTCCACCCAACCTTCCTGTATCACCTTGCCAGCCCTTACGGCAAATTTCGAGATTAAATCTGGGATGATACAGATGCTTCCAGTCTTTCGGGGATTGACAAATGAGAACCCATATCAACACGTTAGGGAGTTTGAGGATATTTGTGGGACCATGAAGTATCATCAATGACAGAAGAATCCCTAAAACTTAGGCTATTCCCATTTTCTCTAAAAGAAAGAGCCAAATCTTGGCTTCTTTCTCTCCAACCGGGTTCAATTTCTACTTGGGTAGGTTAGCCGAAGCCTTCTATAGGAAGTTCTATTCTAAGCAGAAAACTGCTACCATACGTCAAGCCCTCAACATCTTCCATCAACTACAAGGGGAGACGTTCTTCACATATTTTGAAAGATTCAAGGATCTTTTACTTGAGTGTCCCCATCACGGATTCGAAAAGATCCGTTTGATTCAAATTCTTTATGAAGGGTTAGACTACTCGAATAAGACCATGATTGAATCCCTTTGCAATGGAACATTCACGAGCAAAACGGCTGATGATGCATGGCAATTCTTTGAAGAGGTAGCAGAAAATACTCTAGAATGGGAGCCTGTTAGTGTTGATAATAAGCAATTTACCACCTCAACTGCCACTAACAAGGGTGGTATATATAAAGTCAACCCTAATTTTGAGAGTGATGCCAAATTGACATCAGTAGTACGAAGACTTGAAGCATTAGAATTGAGCAAGGGAGCACAATCTTCAGCTTCCGAACCATCCAAGCCAGTGGTGTCTCCCATTTGTGTCCTTTGTGACAGCCAAGACCACTCAGTAGAACAATGCCCCTGGTTGCCAATTATCAAAGCGGAGCAAGCAAATGTACTCAATACATTTCGCAAGCCCAATCCCAATAACAACCTATTTAGTGAAACATACAATCCGGGATGGCGGAATCATCCCAACCTTTCATGGAAGTCTCCTCAAAGACAAGGTTATGGTGGATCATCATCATTTCAAGGACCATCTTCTAATAATCAATTTCTCAAGGGAAATCAATTCAGCACAACACCATCTGTTCCTCCATATGTCCCTCCCAATCAAAGAAAATCATCTTTAGAGGACACTCTCCAACAATTCATGCAGAGCCAACTAATAACTAATCAAACTCAAGCCCAAATGTGTCACAATCAGGATCAAACGATAGCCAGGCTCGAGGTTCAGATAGAACAGTTAGCTGCAACTGTTAGGGAGAGAGAGAAAGGACATTTCCCTAGTCAAACTGTGCCCAACCCGAGAGGACAACCTGCTCCTCAAAATACTCCAACAGGCCAATTTGAAATTAGTTCTGATTCAAACCGTCAAGTCCAATCCATCCACACTTTACGGTCAGGCAAGAGAGTGGACAACCAAGTCCAAGATCCACCAAACAATCCTAATACTGTAAAAGAAAAAAAAGGAACCAAAGGAGTCAACAAAGAAAGATGATCAAGTTATTGTTGACAATAAAGATAAACCTTTTGTGCCCAAAGCCCCATTTCCTCAACGTCTTCAACCAACTAGGAAGAAAAATCACTGCGAGGGAATTTTGAAAGTTTTCAAAAACGTTCAAATCAATATTCCATTCTTGGATGCCATTAATCAGATACCTTCATATGCTAAATTTCTAAAAGACCTAACCACGGTCAAGAGGAAAAGTTCTGTGCCTCGTGAAGCTGCATTTGCTACACAAGCATCATGTCTCATCCAGCAACCCATTGCACCCAAATATGAGGATCCAGGGAGTCCAACTATTTCTATTAGGATAGGAGATCAGGTTATGGATCGGTGTCTACTAGATTTAGGGGCAAGTGTAAACCTTTTACCCTATTCTGTGTACAAACAATTAGGTTTAGGGGAGTTACAACCCACTAACCTTACATTGCTTCTAGCAGATAGGTCAGTTAAGGTCCCCAAGGGAATTATTGAAGATGTTATTTTGAAGGTCGACGAATTCTATTTTCCTGCTGACTTTGTGGTCTTAGACACTGAACCAGTTAGAGATCCAAGCAATCACTCCCCTGTGATTTTAGGGAGACCATTCCTTGCTACTGCTGATGCTGTTATTAGATGTAGGAATGGAGTCATGACCTTATCATTTGGGAATATGACAGTTGAGCTAAACGTTTTCCATACTAGTTCCCAGCCACATGTAATGGACGATCATGAGGAGATCAACATGATTGATGTGTCAGTCAATCACACCTTTGAGGAATCTTGCTATGAAGACCCCTTGGAGAAATGCTTGGCCCATTTTGGAATGAATTTTGATATTGAGGAGTCCATAGAAGAGGTGAATGCATTGTTAGATTTTGTCCCCATCATGGACACCAACCTATGGAGACCTAAGGTAGAACTCTCACCACTGTCAACATCTGTTCCTGTTCCGTCAATCGTTGAGCCTCCCAAGTTGGAGCTCAAACCTTTACCTGACACATTGAAGTATGCTTTCCTAGGTAAGTCAGAAACCTTGCCTGTAATCATATCCTCTCATTTAGATAAGGAACAAGAAGTAAAGTTGCTAGATGTTCTTGAGAAACATAAGGAAGCCATAGGATGGACCATAGCAGACATCAAGGGAATTAGCCCCTCTGTGGTAATGCACCAAATTCATTTGAAGAGAATGCCAAGACCTCGAGAGAACCACAGAGGCGTTTAAACCCTGATTTGAAAGAGGTGGTAAGAGCGGAGATAATAAAATTATTAGATGCGGGTATCATTTACCCTATCTCTGACAGTCAGTGGGTTAGTCCAATACAAGTTGTACCCAAAAAGTCCGGAGTCACAGTTGTTACTAATGAGAACAATGAGTTGGTTCCAACTCGTGTTCAAACTGGTTGGCGAGTGTGCATAGACTATAGAAAACTCAACTCAATGACTAGGAAAGATCATTTTCCTCTGCCTTTCATTGACCAAATGTTAGAACGTATCGCCGGTCATGCATACTATTCCTTTCTCGATGGTTATTCAGGATATAACCAAATCCACATAGCTCGTGAGGACAAAGAGAAAACGACATTCACATGTCCGTTTGGCACATTTGCATATCGTCGCATGCCCTTTGGGCTATGCAATGCACCTGCTACTTTTCAGCGGTGTATGTTGAGCATCTTTTCAGATATGGTTGAGAGATTTCTTGAGGTTTTCATGGATGACTTCTCTGTCTTTGGGTCTACTTTTGATGAGGGTTTATATCATCTATCATTGGTATTGATAAGATGCAAGGAGAAGAACCTAGTTCTTAATTGGGAAAAATGCTATTTCATGGTGAAATCCGGGATTGTCTTAGGACACATTGTTTCTAATAGAGGTATAGAGGTTGATAAAGGTAAGGTAGAGCTAATCATCCAAATTACCACCTCCTAGAACTGTTCGGGAGGTGCGATCTTTCCTAGGCCATGCTGGATTTTACCGCCGCTTTATCAAAGATTTTTCTAAAATCTCCAAACCTCTTGTGATCTTCTAGCAAAGGATGCTCCTTTTGAGTTCACCCCTTCTTATTGGAAGCCTTTGAAAGGCTAAAAGACCGAGTTAACCACGACACCCATCATCCGACCACCTGATTGGAATCTCCCATTTGAGGTGATGTGTGACGCTTCTGACTATGCTATAGGGGTTGTCCTAGGCCAACGAGTGGATAAACTTCCTCATGTCATTTGCTATGCCAGTAAGACTCTTAACGATGCCCAACTAAATTATTCTACCACTGAAAAAGAGTTGTTGGCAGTCGTTTTCGCTCTTGACAAATTTCGTCCATACCTTATAGGTTCTAAGGTCCTAATCTACACCGATCATGCAGCTTTAAAGTACCTTCTCATGAAAAAAGATGCTAAAGCCCGTTTAATCCGTTGGATCTTACTCCTACAGGAATTCGACTTACAAATTCATGATAAAAAGGGAGCTGAGAATGTTGTAGCAGATCATTTGTCTAGGATTGTGGTAGAATCTGTGTCCGACTCACTACCTGTCCTTGAGACATTTCCTGATGAGCAGTTAATGTCCGTCTCCTCTTCAATTATTCCGTGGTATGCTGACATTGTAAATTATCTTGTCACGGAACAGATGCCCGATTCATGGACCAAACAAGAACGATTGCGTTTCTTAGCTAAGATCAAATGTTCTTCTGGGATGAACCATACTTGTTCAAGTACTGTCCTGATCAGATCATTCGACGCTGCATTCCTGACTCAGAATTTAGGAGCATCCTTCATTTTGCCATGACCAAGCCTGTGGAGGTCATTTTAGTGGGAAGAAAACTGCTGCAAAAATTTTGCAATGTGGTTTTTATTGGCCCACTCTATTCCGTGACGCACATGTCTATTGTCAATCATGTGATCGTTGTCAACGATTAGGGAAGATTGCACGCCGGAACGAAATGCCGTTAAACCCGATCTTAGTTGTCAAAATCTTTGATGTTTGGGGCATTGACTTCATGGGTCCCTTTCCGATATCCCATGGATACCAATATATCCTTGTAGCAGTTGACTACGTCTCTAAATGGATAGAGGCGGTAGCATGTAAAACTAATGACCACAAAGTTGTGGTAAACTTCTTGAAAGAGAATATATTTTCTCGTTTTGGCTTTCCTCGAGCAATCATCAGCGATGGTGGAAAACATTTCTGCAATCGTACATTTGAAGGCTTAATGAGAAAATATTGCATCAATCATAGAGTAGCCACCCCTTTCCACCCACAGACTAGTGGCCAATTAGAAGTTTCCAATCGAGCCATCAAGACCATTCTAGAGAAAACTGTGAACACTACTAGAAAAGATTGGTCTCTTCGTCTGACTGATGCCTTATGGGCATATAGAACTGCATTCAAAACTCCTATTGGAATGTCTCCATATAGGTTAGTTTATGGAAAGGCTTGCCATCTTCCTGTCGAGTTAGAACATAAAGCATACTGGGCAATTAAACGCCTAAATTTTGATCTAGACAAGGCAGGAGAATCTAGGAAACTTCAACTTGATGAGCTTGAAGAGATAAGGAATGATGCATATGACTGTTCAAAACGGAACAAGGATCGTATGAAGATTATACATGATAAGATCATAACTCGGAAGGAATTTCAACTAGGACAAAAAGTCTTGCTGTACAATTCCCGTCTACATCTCTTTCTGGGAAAACTGAAATCTCGTTGGACCGGTCCATACATTGTTCATAAGGTACATTCACATGGTGCAGTTGAAGTCCACAATACCACGGATGGTACCACTTTTCAAGTAAATGGTCATCGTTTAAAACCATACCGTGAGTATCTAAGCCCTGAAGTGGAGGAAATCCTTCTGGAAAATCCTGTTTATCAGGATTGATCTCTATATATATTAGGGATCCATTTATGTATTATAGTTTTTATATTTTTTTCTCTTAACTAGACAATGATGAATGACATCCACTCGTCCTTATCAGGTACTATCTACCCTTCACATTCTTACATTTGTAGCATGCTATGCATTCATTCATACATTGAGGACAATGCATGAGAAAGTGTGGGGGAGGGTTAACATATGCTTTCTTTTAAGTTTTCCAAAAAAAAAAAAAGAGAAAAAAGAAAAAAAATAATAACAATAATAATAAAGATTAAAAATATATATATATAATTTTAAAAAAAAACTTTTTGAAAATAGAAATAATATTTTGACATATTTTTTTTGTAAGAAATTAAGTAATTTTAAGGAATAGGAAAATCCAAATTAGAATTCTTATACTTGGTCAAAATAAGATTATTTGTTTGATTTTTAGGGTTAGGAAGATAATTTGTCAAAGTAATTTAGTCTTGATCTTTACCTTGATGAAGTATGCATACCTCATACACTTATACACTTAGGGTTCAAAAACAAAGATTCTTATGCCTTATAAAAAATATATAAAAAAAAAAGAAAAAGAAAAAGAAAGAAATAAGCAAATCTAATTATTGATTAGTTAGGTGCTTTGGCCTAAGCAAGCCTTAGTATTTACGCGAAAGATGATTAGATAAGTTAAAAAAAAAAATATATATAATATATCTTTGATTAAGCTGGGTATTTGTGCCTAATAAAGCATAAGTATTCACGCCTAAAGAAGGTCCATATAATAAAATTCTTAGTTTTGTGGCCTTGTTTGCTCGAGTTCTTAAATTCTTAGGGGTGTTTCTCACCCGGTGCCCTAAGACCGTCTGGTTTGGGAGTCATCGATTAAAAGCTCGTTACATGGGCAGATTAGAAAGCCTAAACTAAGGAATAATACCACCAAAAATATATATATATATATAATATATATATATATATATACATATAAATAAATAAGGCATAAGAGTTAGAGTTAATGAACCCTTAGTCAAAATTTTCACAGTAACAAGTGCATATGACTTAAGGAAAAGTAACAGACTAGATGAGAAGTACAATTTGACTCCTTACCTGATTGATAGCAAATTTTTGAATAGAGACTAAGTTTAGGAATAAAAAAATTCGATTTTCCTATAACTTATAGATTACTTAAATCTTACAATAATATTCAAATATTTTTCTCTTTCAAAATGCTTTTCGAAAATACTAACTCTTTATTTTTCTTTCTTTATGGATTTTGTGGGTGCAATCCGCTGAAAAACCCTCACGAGACAAAACTCGTCCTCTAGGGGAAACCTAGAGGTTTAACGGCTTGTTGCACAAGCTCAGTGCAATCGCGTGACCTGCGAAAGTGGTCTAATAATCATTGGTTTAGTTTTGTTGTTTTGCTCGAGGACGAGCAAAAGATAGGTGTGGGGGTGTGATCATACACATATTTTGCATTCTTTTCATTACACTCTTACATTTATCGTGTAATAATGATGCTAATTTTCTTGTCTTAAATATTTATTTTGCAGAAGATAATAATGAAGAGAAAGAGGATTAAATCAAATAAATACCAGTTAAAATCAGATTTAACTGGATCTATTTGGTTAGCTGAGGATAATCCCAGATCTAGTTAGAACAAATCAAGGATTGGGGCAAGGATTGGGGCAAATGTTCAGCTGAAGATCAGAGTAAATCAGACTGGATACAGTTTAGCATTTTAATCATATCTTTTGCTACCGAATCTCAAATCTGATGAAGATGATCCAGAAAGAAGATGCAAAGGGCTACAACTTTTATGTTGATCACTTTTTCGGATTCTATCATCTATTAAGCAATATTCAGCACTCAATACGTCATCAAACTGCAGAACAGATTCTGGATAAATCCAGTATGGAGATAAGGGGAAGATTGAAAAATTAGCCAACTCTTCCTATCTCCCACACTCTCCCTTATCATTATTTTTCCTATAAATACTTGTACTCATTGAGAGATGAAAAAGACTAAGAGAGGGCTGAAAAGCTAGAGAAAGAAAGTTTTGAGCGTTGTAATCGAGTTGGAGTGGTCAAGATGCTTTGTATTTAATGCTTATGGAATAAAATTCAGATTTCTTCTTCACAATCTTGCGGCGTTCAGTCTAAGTTTTTCTTTAATTTTCTTTATTTTTATTGCTATTCTTTTCTTTCATATTTTATTTCATGAAGTCATCTCTTTTCTTTTATTAACTTCTTTTGTTTTCAGCATCGCTTGGAGGAGGGAGACAACAAGGCGACGACAAGAAATAAGTTCACTAGTTTATCTACCTCTTCCTTCGTACCAATCTTTTAATTTATTTTTTTTCCTTCTTATTTTGGGTATTCAAATCTTCACAAAAAGGTTAGTATTTCCTTCTTCTTTTGCTTTCTTCATATTTTTATTTTTCTTTGCTTTCTTCTACAAGATTATTTATTATTTATTTATTTAAAAAAACATAATTTCAACCTTCATTCAAGGGATTTCTCAACTAGAATTAGATAAGATTGAGATTTTTAATAACTAAAATTTTAAGAACAAGTCTCTGTGGATTCGATCCTATAACTTACCACTACACACTTTGCCAAAAAGATTTTAGTAAGTTTAGGTTTTATAACTTGTACGTGATTCAACAACGATGGAGTTTTTCATGAATTTCGAATCGCGAACAT
>JAVJIF010032844.1:0-268235 GCA_038442645.1 Agave tequilana
CTTACATTTATCGTGTAATAATGATGCTAATTTTCTTGTCTTAAATATTTATTTTGCAGAAGATAATAATGAAGAGAAAGAGGATTAAATCAAATAAATACCAGTTAAAATCAGATTTAACTGGATCTATTTGGTTAGCTGAGGATAATCCCAGATCTAGTTAGAACAAATCAAGGATTGGGGCAAATGTTCAGCTGAAGATCAGAGCAAATCAGACTGGATACAGTTTAGCATTTTAATCATATCTTTTGCTACCGAATCTCAAATCTGATGATTCAAGATGATCCAGAAAGAAGATTCAAAGGGCTACAACTTTTATGTTGATCACTTTTTCGGATTCTATCATCTATTAAGCAATATTCAGCACTCAATACGTCATCAAACTGCAGAACAGATTCTGGATAAATCCAGTATGGAGATAAGGGGAAGATTGAAAAATTAGCCAACTCTTCCTATCTCCCCACACTCTCCCTTATCATTATTTTCCTATAAATACTTGTACTCATTGAGAGATGAGGAAGACTAAGAGAGAGGGCTGAAAAGCTAGAGAAAGAAAGTTTTGAGCGTTGTAATGCGAGTTGGAGAGGTCAAGATGCTTTGTATTTAATGCTTATGGAATAAAATTCAGATTTCTTCTTCACAATCTTGCGGCGTTCAGTCTAAGTTTTTCTTTAATTTTCTCTTTATTTTTATTGCTATTCTTTTCTTTCATATTTTATTTCATGAAGTCATCTCTTTTCTTTTATTAACTTCTTTTGTTTTCAGCATCGCTTGGAGGAGGGAGACAACAAGGCGACGACAAGAAATAAGTTCACTAGTTCATCTACCTCTTCCTTCGTACCAATCTTTTAATTTTTTTTCCTTCTTATTTTGGGTATTCAAATCTTCACAAAAAGGTTAGTATTTCCTTCTTCTTTTGCTTTCTTCATATTTTTATTTTTCTTTTGCTTTCTTCTACAAGATTATTTTATTTATTTATTTATTTAAAAAAAATAAAATTCCAACCTTCATTCAAGGGATTTCTCAACTAGAATAAGATAAGATTGAGATTTTTAATAACTAAAATTTTAAGAACAAGTCTCTGTGGATTCGATCCTATAACTTACCACTACACACTTTGCCAAAAAGATTTTAGTAAGTTTAGGTTTTATAACTTGTACGTGATTCAACAACGATGGAGTTTTTCATGAATTTCGAATCGCGAACAGTTTTTGGCGCCGTTGCCGGGGACTTGTGAATTTTTTTTGGTTTTAAAAAAAAAAATCAACATCTAATCTTTTTCTAGTTTAATATTAAAAAAAATTCAGAAAAAAAATTTAAAAAAAATTCAGATTTCTTTTTGTTATTTTTCTTTTCATCCCTAAGATTTAATTTCAAATTTTCTTTTGCAGGGATATTGCATGAACAAAAGAAGACTTGCACAACAAGAAGAAGTTTGCTTGCTTTTGACATATTGCATTGCTAAAATAAAAACAAATATAAACTTGCTTGCTTCAGAGTCGCCGGAAAGGTTAGTATTTTCTAACTCTACCCACGAATCTCTTGTCAGTGGGGTTTTGGAGGTGCTTATTGATTGAATTTTGTGCTGCATTAGTGCATATTTGCATAAAAAGATCTTAAGAGCTGTCCCCCCTCACATAAGGTCGGGATTTCATCACCCGTTCCTTGGCTCAAAAATCACAACCGCATATAAGTGTTTTCCCAAGCTTGAACTAATTTAAAATCAATTAGAACTCAGCCACTAGGATTTCGAGCTCATTTAAGTGGAACTATTTTGGGAAGACTCCGGTGAACACTTTCAAGCTCGCGAAAGAGGGCTTTCTTATCTAGAAAGGGTGACTTAGCCATTGCGGCGGTGCCTGGCCTGGAAGAAGGACCGAGGAACTTTCCTGTCTAAGAAAGGGTGGCTGAATTTAGTAAGTGCCCGGCCTGGGGGAAGAGCCGAATCGCTTGTTTGACGGGTTTAACCGGTAAACCCACTATCCTTCCAACCCAGTTAGGAGCTGTCTAACTAGGAGAATTCTATTCTCTTAAGATTAAAAAAAAATTGATTACCTTGAAATTAAATTCAAGATAAAAAAAACACTTGATTGCAATTGATTGGTTGAGTCATCTTGTGTGTAATCTTATCTAGGATTTAGAAAATCCTTCATCAGGGCAGTACCCTGGTTCATGCGAAAGTGGGTTCGTATTAAGGGTCGATTAGAATCCATTATTGTTTCTGACCCTACTGCAACAATGGGTGACGCTAATGAAACCAAACAAATGACCTTAAAGGATTACATGTATCCTACAAGGTCCACCCAACCTTCCTGTATCACCTTGCCAGCCCTTACGGCAAATTTCGAGATTAAATCTGGGATGATACAGATGCTTCCAGTCTTTCGGGGATTGGCAAATGAGAACCCATATCAACACGTTAGGGAATTTGAGGATATTTGTGGGACCATGAAGTATCATCAAATGACAGAAGAATCCCTAAAACTTAGGCTATTCCCATTTTCTCTAAAAGAAAGAGCCAAATCTTGGCTTCTTTCTCTCCAACCGGGTTCAATTTCTACTTGGGTAGGATTAGCCGAAGCCTTCTATAGGAAGTTCTATTCTAAGCAGAAAACTGCTACCATACGTCAAGCCCTCAACATCTTCCATCAACTACAAGGGGAGACGTTCTTCACATATTTTGAAAGATTCAAGGATCTTTTACTTGAGTGTCCCCATCACGGATTCGAAAAGATCCGTTTGATTCAAATTCTTTACGAAGGGTTAGACTACTCGAATAAGACCATGATTGAATCCCTTTGCAATGGAACATTCACGAGCAAAACGGCTGATGATGCATGGCAATTCTTTGAAGAGGTAGCAGAAAATACTCTAGAATGGGAGCCTGTTAGTGTTGATAATAAGCAATTTACCACCTCAACTGCCACTAACAAGGGTGGTATATATAAAGTCAACCCTAATTTTGAGAGTGATGCCAAATTGACATCAGTAGTACGAAGACTTGAAGCATTAGAATTGAGCAAGGGAGCACAATCTTCAGCTTCCGAACCATCCAAGCCAGTGGTGTCTCCCATTTGTGTCCTTTGTGACAGCCAAGACCACTTGGTTGAACAATGCCCCGGGTTGCCAATTATCAAAGCGGAGCAAGCAAATGTACTCAATACATTTCGCAAGCCCAATCCCAACAACAACCCATTTAGTGAAACATACAATCCGGGATGGCGGAATCATCCCAACCTTTCATGGAAGTCTCCTCAAGGACAAGGATATGGTGGATCATCATCATTTCAAGGACCATCTTCTAATAATCAATTTCTCAAGGGAAATCAATTCAATACAACACCATCTGTTCCTCCATATGTCCCTCCCAATCAAAGAAAACCATCTTTAGAGGACACTCTCCAACAATTCATGCAGAGCCAACTAATAACTAATCAAACTCAAGCCCAAATGTGTCACAATCAGGATCAAACGATAGCCAGGCTCGAGGTTCAGATAGAACAGTTAGCTGCAACTGTTAGGGAGAGAGAGAAAGGACATTTCCCTAGTCAAACTGTGCCCAACCCGAGAGGACAACCTGCTCCTCAAAATACTCCAACAGGCCAATTTGAAATTAGTTCTGATTCAAACCGTCAAGTCCAATCCATCCACACTTTACGGTCAGGCAAGAGAGTGGACAACCAAGTCCAAGATCCACCAAACAATCCTAATACTGTAAAAGAAAAAAAGGAACCAAAGGAGTCAACAAAGAAAGATGATCAAGTTATTGTTGACAATCAAGATAAACCTTTTGTGCCCAAAGCCCCATTTCCTCAACGTCTTCAACCAACTAGGAAGAAAAATCACTGTGAGGGAATTTTGGAAGTTTTCAAAAACGTTCAAATCAATATTCCATTCTTGGATGCCATTAATCAGATACCTTCATATGCTAAATTTCTAAAAGACCTAACCACGGTCAAGAGGAAAAGTTCTGTGCCTCGTGAAGCTGCATTTGCTACACAGGCATCATGTCTCATCCAGCAACCCATTGCACCCAAATATGAGGATCCAGGGAGTCCAACTATTTCTATTAGGATAGGAGATCAGGTTATGGATCGGTGTCTACTAGATTTAGGGGCAAGTGTAAACCTTTTACCCTATTCTGTGTACAAACAATTAGGTTTAGGGGAGTTACAACCCACTAACCTTACATTGCTTCTAGCAGATAGGTCAGTTAAGGTCCCCAAGGGAATTATTG
The DNA here is from genome assembly GCA_038442645.1 of Agave tequilana. Taxonomy (NCBI): domain Eukaryota; kingdom Viridiplantae; phylum Streptophyta; class Magnoliopsida; order Asparagales; family Asparagaceae; genus Agave; species Agave tequilana. The sequence continues at coordinate 4,238 of JAVJIF010032844.1, forward strand.
AGGATGTTATTTTGAAGGTCGACGAATTCTATTTTCCTGCTGACTTTGTGGTCTTAGACACTGAACCAGTTAGAGATCCAAGCAATCACTCCCCTGTGATTTTAGGGAGACCATTCCTTGCTACTGCTGATGCTGTTATTAGATGTAGGAATGGAGTCATGACCTTGTCATTTGGGAATATGACAGTTGAGCTAAACGTTTTCCATACTAGTTCCCAGCCACATGTAATGGACGATCATGAGGAGATCAACATGATTGATGTGTCGGTCAATCACACCTTTGAGGAGTCTTGCTATGAAGACCCCTTGGAGAAATGCTTGGCCCATTTTGGAATGAATTTTGATATTGAGGAGTCTATAGAAGAGGTGAACGCATTGTTAGATTCTGTCCCCATCATGGACACCAACCTATGGAGACCTAAGGTAGAACTCTCACCACTGTCAACATCTGTTCCTGTTCCATCAATCGTTGAGCCTCCCAAGTTGGAGCTCAAACCTTTACCTGACACATTGAAGTATGCCTTCCTAGGTGAGTCAGAAACCTTGCCTGTAATCATATCATCTCATTTAGATAAGGACCAAGAAGAAAAGTTGCTAGATGTTCTTGAGGAACATAAGGAAGCCATAGGATGGACCATAGCAGACATCAAGGGAATTAGCCCCTCTGTGGTAATGCACCAAATTCATCTTGAAGAGAATGCCAAGACCTCGAGAGAACCACAGAGGCGTTTAAACCCTGTTTTGAAAGAGGTGGTGAGAGCGGAGATAATAAAATTATTAGATGCGGGTATCATTTACCCTATCTCTGATAGTCAGTGGGTTAGTCCAATACAAGTTGTACCCAAAAAGTCCGGAGTCACAGTTGTTACTAATGAGAACAATGAGTTGGTTCCAACTCGTGTTCAAACTGGTTGGCGAGTGTGCATAGACTATAGAAAACTCAACTCCATGACTAGGAAAGATCATTTTCCTCTGCCTTTCATCGACCAAATGTTAGAACGTATCGCCGGTCACGCATACTATTCCTTCCTCGATGGTTATTCAGGATATAACCAAATCCACATTGCTCGTGAGGACCAAGAGAAAACGACATTCACATGTCCGTTTGGCACATTTGCATATCGTCGCATGCCCTTTGGGCTATGCAATGCACCGGCTACTTTTCAGCGGTGTATGTTGAGCATCTTTTCAGATATGGTTGAGCGATTTCTAGAGGTTTTCATGGATGACTTCTCTGTCTTTGGGTCTACTTTTGATGAGGGTTTATATCATCTATCATTGGTATTGATAAGATGCAAGGAGAAGAACCTAGTTCTTAATTGGGAAAAATGCTATTTCATGGTGAAATCCGGGATTGTCTTAGGACACATTGTTTCTGATAGAGGTATAGAGGTTGATAAAGCTAAGGTAGAGCTAATCACCAAATTACCACCTCCTAGAACTGTTCGGGAGGTGCGATCTTTCCTAGGCCATGCTGGATTTTACCGCCGCTTTATCAAAGATTTTTCTAAAATCTCCAAACCTCTTTGTGATCTTCTAGCAAAGGATGTTCCTTTTGAGTTCACCCCTTCTTGTTTGGAAGCCTTTGAAAGGCTAAAGACCGAGTTAACCACGGCACCCATCATCCGACCACCTGATTGGAATCTCCCATTTGAGGTGATGTGTGACGCTTCTGACTATGCTATAGGGGTTGTCCTAGGCCAACGAGTGGATAAACTTCCTCATGTCATTTGCTATGCCAGTAAGACTCTTAACGATGCCCAACTGAATTATTCTACCACTGAAAAAGAGTTGTTGGCAGTCGTTTTCGCTCTTGACAAATTTCGTCCATACCTTATAGGTTCTAAGGTCCTAATCTACACCGATCATGCAGCTTTAAAGTACCTTCTCATGAAAAAAGATGCTAAAGCCCGTTTAATCCGTTGGATCTTACTCCTACAGGAATTCGACTTACAAATTCATGATAAAAAGGGAGCTGAGAATGTTGTAGCAGATCATTTGTCTAGGATTGTGGTAGAATCTGTGTCCGACTCACTACCTGTCCTTGAGACATTTCCTGATGAGCAGTTAATGTCCGTCTCCTCTTCAATTGTTCCGTGGTATGCTGACATTGTGAATTATCTTGTCACGGAACAGATGCCCGATTCATGGACCAAACAAGAACGATTGCGTTTCTTAGCTAAGATCAAATGGTTCTTCTGGGATGAACCATACTTGTTCAAGTACTGTCCCGATCAGATCATTCGACGCTGCATTCCTGACTCAGAATTTAGGAGCATCCTTTCATTTTGCCATGACCAAGCCTGTGGAGGTCATTTTAGTGGGAAGAAAACTGCTGCAAAAATTTTGCAATGTGGTTTTTATTGGCCCACTCTATTCCGTGACGCACATGTCTATTGTCAATCATGTGATCGTTGTCAACGATTAGGGAAGATTGCACGCCGGAACGAAATGCCGTTAAACCCGATCTTAGTTGTCGAAATCTTTGATGTTTGGGGCATTGACTTCATGGGTCCCTTTCCGATATCCCATGGATACCAATATATCCTTGTAGCAGTTGACTACGTCTCTAAATGGATAGAGGCGGTAGCATGTAAAACTAATGACCACAAAGTTGTGGTAAACTTCTTGAAAGAGAATGTATTTTCTCGTTTTGGCTTTCCTCGTGCAATCATCAGCGATGGTGGAAAACATTTCTGCAATCGTACATTTGAAGCCTTAATGAGAAAATATTGCATCAATCATAGAGTAGCCACCCCTTACCACCCACAGACTAGTGGCCAAGTAGAAGTTTCCAATCGAGCCATCAAGACCATTCTAGAGAAAACTGTGAACACTACTAGAAAAGATTGGTCTCTTCGTCTGACTGATGCCTTATGGGCATATAGAACTGCATTCAAAACTCCTATTGGAATGTCTCCATATAGGTTAGTTTATGGAAAGGCTTGCCATCTTCCTGTCGAGTTAGAACATAAAGCATACTGGGCAATCAAACGCCTAAATTTTGATCTAGACAAGGCAGGAGAATCTAGGAAACTTCAACTTGATGAGCTTGAAGAGATAAGGAATGATGCATATGACTGTTCAAAACGGAACAAGGATCGTATGAAGATTATACATGATAAGATCATAACTCGGAAGGAATTTCAACCAGGACAAAAAGTCTTGCTGTACAATTCCCGTCTACATCTCTTTCCGGGAAAACTGAAATCTCGTTGGACCGGTCCATACATTGTTCATAAGGTACATTCACATGGTGCAGTTGAAGTCCACAATACCACGGATGGTACCACTTTTCAAGTAAATGGTCATCGTTTAAAACCATACCGTGAGTATCTAAGCCCTGAAGTGGAGGAAATCCTTCTGGAAAATCCTGTTTATCAGGATTGATCTCTATATATATTAGGGATCCATTTATGTATTATAGTTTTTATATTTTTTTCTCTTAACTAGACAATGATGAATGACATCCACTCGTCCTTATCAGGTACTATCTACCCTTCACATTCTTACATTTGTAGCATGCTATGCATTCATTCATACATTGAGGACAATGCATGAGATAAGTGTGGGGGAGGGTTAACATATGCTTTCTTTTAAGTTTTCCAAAAAAAAAGAGAAAAAAAAAGAAAAAAAATAATAACAATAATAATAAAGATTAAAAATATATATATATAATTTTTTTAAAAAAAACTTTTTGAAAATAGAAATAATATTTTGACATATTTTTTTTGTAAGAAATTAAGTTAATTTTAAGGAATAGGAAAATCCAAATTAGGATTTCTTATACTTGGTCAAAATAAGATTATTTGTTTGATTTTTAGGGTTAGGAAGATAATTTGTCAAAGTAATTTAGTCTTGATCTTTACCTTGATGAAGTATGCATACCTCATACACTTATACACTTAGGGTTCAAAAACAAAGATTCTTATGCCTTATAAAAAATATATATAAAAAAAAGAAAAAGAAAAAGAAAGAAATAAGCAAATCTAATTATTGATTAGTTAGGTGCTTTGGCCTAAGCAAGCCTTAGTATTTACGCGAAAGATGATTAGATAAGTTAAAAAAAAATATCCTTTGATTAAGCTGGGTATTTGTGCCTAATAAAGCATAAGTATTCACGCCTAAAGAAGGTCCATATAATAAAATTCTTAGTTTTGTGGCCTTGTTTGCTCGAGTTCTTAAATTCTTAGGGGTGTTTTCTCACCCGGTGCCCTAAGACCGTCTGGTTTGGGAGTCATCGATTAAAGGCTCGTTACATGGGCAGATTAGAAAGCCTAAACTAAGGAATAATACCACCAAATATATATATATATACATATATAAATAAATAAGGCATAAGAGTTAGAGTTAATGAACCCTTAGTCAAAATTTTCACAGTAACAAGTGCATATGACTTAAGGTAAAGTAATAGACTAGATGAGAAGTACAATTTGACTCCTTACCTTGATTGATAGCAAATTTTTGAATAGAGACTAAGTTTAGGAATGAAAAAATTCGATTTTCCTATAACTTTTAGATTACTTAAATCTTACAATAATATTTCAAATATTTTTCTCTTTCAAAATGCTTTTTGAAAATACTAACTCTTTATTTCTCTTTCTTTATGGATTTTGTGGGTGCAATTCGCTGAAAACCCTCACGAGACAAAACTCGTCCTCTAGGGGAAACCTAGAGGTTTAACGGCTTGTTGCACAAGCTCAGTGCAATCGCGTGACCTGCGAAAGTGGTCTAATAATCATTGGTTTAGTTTTGTTGTTTTGCTCGAGGACGAGCAAAAGATAGGTGTGGGGGTGTGATCATACACATATTTTGCATTCTTTTCATTACACTCTTACATTTATCGTGTAATAATGATGCTAATTTTCTTGTCTTAAATATTTATTTTGCAGAAGATAATAATGAAGAGAAAGAGGATTAAATCAAATAAATACCAGTTAAAATCAGATTTAACTGGATCTATTTGGTTAGCTGAGGATAATCCCAGATCTAGTTAGAACAAATCAAGGATTGGGGCAAATGTTCAGCTGAAGATCAGAGCAAATCAGACTGGATACAGTTTAGCATTTTAATCATATCTTTTTCTACCGAATCCCAAATCTGATGATTCAAATGATCTAGAAAGAAGATTCAAAGGGATACAACTTTTATGTTGATCACTTTTTCGGATTCTATCATCTATTAAGCAATATTCAGCACTCAATACGTCATCAAACTGCAGAACAGATTCTGGATAAATCCAGTATGGAGATAAGGGGAAGATTGAAAAATTAGCCAACTCTTCCTATCTCCCCACACTCTCCCTTATCATTATTTTTCCTATAAATACTTTTACTCATTGAGAGATGAGGAAGACTAAGAGAGAGGGCTGAAAAGCTAGAGAAAGAAAGTTTTGAGCGTTGTAATGCGAGTTGGAGAGGTCAAGATGCTTTGTATTTAATGCTTATGGAATAAAATTCAGATTTCTTCTTCACAATCTTGCGGCGTTCAGTCTAAGTTTTTCTTTAATTTTCTCTTTATTTTTATTGCTATTCTTTTCTTTCATATTTTATTTCATGAAGTCATCTCTTTTCTTTTATTAACTTCTTTTGTTTTCAGCATCGCTTGGAGGAGGGAGACAACAAGGCGACGACAAGAAATAAGTTCACTAGTTCATCTACCTCTTCCTTCGTACCAATCTTTTAATTTTTTTTTCCTTCTTATTTTGGGTATTCAAATCTTCACAAAAAGGTTAGTATTTCCTTCTTCTTTTGCTTTCTTCATATTTTTATTTTTCTTTTGCTTTCTTCTACAAGATTTTTTTATTTATTTATTTATTTAAAAAAAATAAAATTCCAACCTTCATTCAAGGGATTTCTCAACTAGAATAAGATAAGATTGAGATTTTTAATAACTAAAATTTTAAGAACAAGTCTCTGTGGATTCGATCCTATAACTTACCACTACACACTTCGCCAAAAAGATTTTAGTAAGTTTAGGTTTTATAACTTGTACGTGATTCAACAACGATGAAGTTTTTCATGAATTTCGAATCGCGAACATATTCCATCTGTGAAGTGAGTACCAATACTAATATTTGGCCAAATTATAGGAATAGTTCTTGTATCTTTCAACATTACCAATTTGTAGCTCTTTAATTTTCCTACCAGTCTGGTTCTCCATCATATCCTTCTACTTCACCAATATATCTAGGCTTCACATCTTTATCTCATGGGATATATCCAACAATGCCTAGATAAATTATCAATAAAAGAGACAAAGTACCTATGACCTCCAAGTGATGCAGTCTTAGAAGGTCCCTAAAAACTTACGTGAACATAATCAAGAAGACCTTCAGAGTGGTGAGTAATGGTACTGAATTTCACCTTCTTCTTCTTCAGAACGCTGTGTTCACTCAATTCCATGTTGCAGGTAGATGCACTTTTCAATGATCCCTTTTTTACTGGAGATTGCAAAAACTTTTCACCTCCGGTCGGACCTCATCTATCAGACCTGTGTGCAAATATCATCTGAAGAAATAGAAGTCTCCACCTGTCATGTAACTGTACTACCCTTCAAGTAGTAGAGATTGTTCCGACGAACGCCCTTCATAACCACCATTGAGCCTTTGGTCATCTTGAGAACACCATCTCGTATAGATACCATAAGATCCAACGTTTTCAAAGCACTAACAGAGATAAGATTCCTTTTGAGTTGAGGTACATACCTCACTTCCTTCAATTCTCATACTATCCCATCAAACATCTTGATACAGACTGTACCTATCCTTCAAATTACATGGATAATCATCACCCATAACCGTGAAGCATCCATCTAGCTTCTCCAAGCTATAAAATCAGTCCCTGTTCGGGCACACATGACAGGTAGCTCCTGTATCTAAGATCCACTCAGAATTATCTGAGTAACCAACAGTAGGAGTAGTTACAGAGAAAGAAAATACCGATGAGTCTGAGTCTGATCCTCCGCCTGTGAAGTACTGGCATGAATACTGACCACTTGTGCGAGATTTGCCTCGGTCATCGAATCCTTCTTCTTACCTTTGGCTTTCGGACAATTAACCTTCCAGTGCCCTACCTCCTTGCATAAGAAGCATTGGTTCCTCTTCAGATCTCTGAAACCTGATCTGGACTTCGATCTTCCCTGATCACCTCTGCCCTTCCAATTGAAACTCCTACCTCTTACAGCCAATGCCTGTGCTGTTGTGCTCCATGAAGAAGACAATCTGTCATGTCTCCTTACTTCATAATTCATAAGAGCAGCAGCCACCTCATTGTAGTTAAGGGATTTTTTTCCATTGATCAATGTAAGCGTAAAGTTCTCATACTCTTCTTTAGGAAGAGAATTCAATAGAATTACCGCCTTATCTTCGTCATCGATCTCCACATCCACATTAACCAGGTCTGTAAGAAGCTTTGTGTAGCAATTCAAGTGTTCATTTACAGAGATTCCCCTCTTCATCTGGAAACGATAAAGCCTCCTCTTCAACTGCAACCGCGATTCGATGCCTTTCGTCAGATACTTTTCTTTCTAGATCTCAACCGCGATTCGACGCCTTTCGTCAGATACTTTTGTTTCTGGATCTCCCACAGCTGCCTCGCAGATGTTTCATATAACACATAATACTTGATGTCTTGTGTCAAACAAGACCTAATCAAGCTACACGCCGTTCAGTTCATCTTGTCCCAATCTTCTTCAGTAGTAGAATCACGCTTCTCCAACCGTAGAGTGTCTTCGAAATTTGATGCCGTCAATGCATCCATCACCTCACATCTCCACATACCGAAGTTATTCTTGCCACCTCAATGGATGTGGATTCACAGATTTCACCGTAGATGTACTATTTTCAGTCATCTTCTAAACTGATTCTTCAATGCAATGCGAAAGCAAACAGAGTTAGATAAAACAAACTAAATAAAGATAGGATCTTTACCTCCACGCGAAACCCTCGAAGAGTTTCCGGAGCAATATACTCCTCCGAATTGATTCCTCGAGCAATCCATACGCTGTTTTGAGATCTGCATACGATCCCACAAACAGTCCCAACGCTGCTTCGAGATTGACACACGATCTTCACCAAACAGCAACTGATGCCCTTGGAATCGACACACGATCCCACGACGATCCTGGGATGCTCTGATACCACTTGTTGCACGTGAGGTAACAACCAATGAGAAATCCTCCAATAGAGATAGATGCAACCGAGATGTACCCACACGACAAGAACAGAGAAACAATAGAGACGAACAAGCCAACACAATATTTAACGAGGTTTGGCAATTTGCCTACGTCCTTGGGGTAAGGGAGAGAGAGATTTTATTGATTCAATAATCAATACAAGCGAATGCCAGAAGGATGCTTTCAGGGATACAATACATGAGGCCTCTAGCCCATATTTATAGACAAAGAGTCCCTGGGATTTAGGAAACCCTGATTGGATTCGACCCCAAAACAGAAAAGGAGTCCGAACTATAAAAGGAGAACAAAACGCGTCTGTCGGTCGACCGACCCTTGTCCTCGGTCAACCGGACCGGTCGACCGGGACCAACCGAGAGCTGGCTCATGTCAGTCGGTCAACCGTTCCTTAGCCACGGTCGACCGGGCCATATCGTGCACGTCGTGCACACCGGTCGATCGGGCGGGTCGACTGGCTTCACCTCCGATCGACCGGGCGGTCGACCGGGTTCTGTTTTGACCTGCTGCAAACGCCGTTCTTATTCCCTTTGACTTCCGATCTCTGCGCTATCTCCTATCTCATCTCTCCCTACACATCTCAAAGTATTGAACACTGACATTCTCAATATAATTTTCACAGTATTGTTCACCATATTCGATATTTTCATATCCACTGGCTTTTGCTATTGGCGAATCAAAACTATTGTGCAACGATATTTCCCACTCTACCATTATACTCTAATTGTCTTTTCTCTCTCTCACACAACTTTTTATTTGACCAGGAAAAAACTGAACTTCTGATGGGATATTTTTATGTTATGTTTGCAGCCTTACTTTTAAGATGTCGAATAATTCGGCTGGCTCTAATTTCAAACAACATTTTGTTTTGCAATTTGTTTTAACTGTCGCGCTTGCACAAATAATCAATGCTTGTTTTTTTCTTTGGCTTTGCCTGCCTTTCAACGAGTCAATTCAAACCAAACTATTCCTTTATCCTCGTCATACCGCGACACCCTGTTAATTTGTACCAAGTCCCAATATTTTTCCATATTAATTATAAAATGCACAACATGTTATAATGATTTAAATATCATTCCATTTCTTGGTTCTGTTTCTTCTGCTAACTTCATCCTGCACTTTCCCTCCGTGCCATTCGTTTTAGTCGCTTTGCTAGCAGATGAAATACTCTCTCTTATTGCCTCTTCAGATGGATTATGGGTCATTAACCGAGGAGAAGCGAAAAAACAAAGATTAATTAGCCTGAGCATGGCTCATTAATCAGCCACCAACTTCACGAAGCCACCCAACCTCGACCACAAGCTCGGTTTGTCATCTTCGACTGCGATCACCACCTGCAACCTCTTCTTCCTCACTTGATCTCACCTCAACCTGTCTTCGCCTTCAGCCTCCAGCCACACCGTCATCCTGAACCTGCCGCCCGACCTTGCCATCAGCTTCTTCGCCGACCTACGACCTCTCTGTGATAGCAAACCGAGCACAAGAACCCACGTCGACGCCAACCTCGTCATCTTCATTAGATCGGATCAAATCTGAATCGGATTCAGATATGCAATCGACCTCCAAATCCGACCCGATTGCATATCCGACCTGGATCCGCTTCAAGCAGCACTACCCCACTGTAGAGTCAACCCGACCTGTCAGCACCTGATTAGACCCGAGCTACACTGCAATCCCAACCCACATGCAGAATAGACTCGTTTACCGACTGTTTGATTTTCGATCCGATTCTCAGTCATCCGGAGTCAGAATCGAGCCATTTTCGAGGCGTTAAAATCATGGGAAGTAGCTCTACGCACCACCGCAGGATAAGGACTCTGAGGTCAAACGTGATCCTCAGTAGGTGAATGTTTCCTTAACATGTTTAAATATTAACGAGCTTTGATATATTATCTCTGAATATTATCAATACTTTTTGCAGCCACAAATATTTATGAGATTGCGTTGTAGGGAGAGGAGATAAGAGGAGATAGAGGAAGATAGCATAGAGGCCGGAAGTCAAAGGGAGTAAGAACGGCGCATGCAACAGGCCAAGACATATTCTGGTCGACCGCCCGGTCGACCGGTGGACAGAGCCTGGTCGGCCGCTCGGTCGACTGGTGTGCACGACGTGCACAGACATGGCCCGGTCGACGGCCCGGTCGACCGACAGACATGATCCAGCTCTCGGTTGGTCCCGGTCGACCGGGCCGGTCAATCGAGGACAGGGTCACCGACAGACGCGTTTTGTCTCCTTTCTGGATTCGAACTCCTTTTCTATTTTTGGGTCGAATCCAATCAGGGTTTTCTAAAACCCTGTGACTCTGTGGCTATAAATAAGGGCTAGAGCCCTCATGTATTGTATCCAAGAATATCCCTGGAAATTCCTGAAAGGATCCCTCTGGTATTTGTTTGTATTGATTGTTGAATCAATAAAATATCTCTCCTTACCCCGAGGACGTAGGTAAATTGCCGATCCTCATTAAATACTGTGTTGATTTGCTTTTCTCTATTGTTTCTCTGTACTTATCGAGTGGGTACGCCTCCGTCTGCATCTGTCTCTAATTGACAGATTCCTCATTGGTTGTTGCCCAGCGCGCAACAAGTGGTATCAGAGCAGCCCAGGTTCATCGTGGGATCGTGTGTTGATTCTGAGGGCATCAGTTGCTGTTGGCGGAGATCGTGTGTCGATATAGGAGCAGCGTTGGGACTGTTTGTGGGATCGTGTGTCGATCTCAAAATAACGTATGGATTGCTCGAGGAATCAATTCGGAGGCATCAATTCGGAGGACTAGATCGTTTCGGAAACTCTTCGAGGGTTTTGCGTGGAGGTAAAGATCCTATTTTTATCTAGTTTTTTTAATCTAACACCGTTTGCTTTCGCATTGCTTTGAGGAATCAGTTGAGAGAATGGCTGAAAATAGTACATCTTCGGTGAAATCTGTGGATCCATATATGTTGAGGATTAATGTGGTAAAGTTCGACGGTAAGAACAACTTCGATATGTGGAGATGTGAGGTGATGGATGCATTGACAGCATCAAACCTCAAAGATACTCTACGGTTGGAGAAGAAGCGCGATTCAACTACTGAAGAAGACTGGGACAAGATGAACCGAACGGCATGTTCCTTGATCAGGTCTTGTGTCACGCCCCGCTTCTCAAAATATGTGAAAACGGAATCGCGATGAGAGTCAGCGATGTATATACACGAGGAAAATACCTCACGCATGCACACTAAGCCTAAAGTAACCTGAACAAGTTATAAAATCTGCTACGATAAATTAATATTACTGCAATATGACATATAAATATCTAACACAATGATAGCAGATGAATATAAGAAAGAAATGTCAATTGAATACGATATATATAGAATCAGAAAATAACATGAATAAAAGAGCATGAATACCTATAATAAAGAAAAGAGAGACTCTAGCTCCTTAACATGCCTGTGATCCTCTCCCAATACCTGATCAGTAATAAATAACCACAGATCTGAATATGCAAATTCAGAAAGTCAGAACTGCTAGTGAATGTATAAGAATAAACTGGAAAGTGCATGTGCATATAACATGTGAGCAGATAAAGAAAATATATATACCAGAATAAAAAATGATATGAATAGAGTAAATAAACAATAATGTGGATAGCACACAGTAGAGTATGTGTCCAGTCAGGTATTCAATCCGGTGTCTATCACGATCTATATATCAAGCGGGTATAGTCAGTCAGTACTAGAATCAGATGTCCAATCAGGTCAGGTGTAACATCGGGTGTCCAACATACATACATGTATCAGGTAAAGACAATCAATTACAGTACATTATGAACAGTTTATTATTATTATGTCAGCGAATACCAATTGCCACCTTTAATAGACGCATCCCATACTGTGCCTATCACACGTGACAATCGAGATTCTAAGTTATTGACACTGATCGGTTAGAAATATTGTTCATGTTTTAGGTAGGTCCTGTACATACTCGGGACCACGACCCAGATTCCTGACGTTGAACCAAGCCCTACTACAAGGAAGTCAAGGACATGTATAACATGTATAACAGGAACAAGAACATGAACGAGTAATAGTCACCCCTCGTGAACCCTGCAGTGAAACCCTCTTTTGGCTGCGTAACCTATATCTTGTTGGCCCAAGGTTATAATCACCAAGTTTTAGAGTTTTGATGATTACAAAACATATATAGTTATTTGTACTAATAATGTTTAAGTGTTTAAGATTATTTCAAGGGTTCTATGGTTTCAAGGAGTTTCTTCCCTAAAGAAAGGTGGTGTTAACTCAAGTTGACTCAAAACGGGATCAAGAATTCAAATTATTCAACGATGTATTTGGAAAAGCCTGATTGAAGATCTTGTACTCTCCTAGACCCTTGTAAGAATTTAGTTTGTTAAAGAGTAAGGATATGAAAGTAATGCTCAAGAAGTCACGCACACAAAAATACACTTTTCAAAATACAAGTTTTTGGTAATGTTGGTTTGGTGCATATTTGGTTAATATACATGTTTCATAATTTTTCAAAATTTTATATCAAAGTTTAAAACATATATTTTATCTCCTATACTATGCACTCAATCCTCAAACCATTGTAAAATGCTTTAAAAATATTTTCATATTCAAAAATCTGTTTTTTAAAGTATTTCAGGCCATTTCGGTCAACCAGCCGATCGACCGTAACTATTTCAGGCTATAACGGTCGACCGCTCGGTCGACTGGAGCCTTGTGGCCATGGACTGCACGTCTGTCAGTCGACCGAGATGGTCGACCGTCGAGCCCTACGGTCGACCGTCGAGCCCTACGGTCGACCGACTGCATGACCCTTACTCTCAGGTTTTGCCAGTCGACCGGGCCGGTCGACCGGCAGTTCATATTTCTGTTTTAAAAATGACCGCGGTCGACCGTCCGGTAGACCGGAGCCAACGGCTCTTTTGCCAAGTGACCGGCGGTCGACCGACAACTGTCCAGATTGCTCCAACGGATATATTTTGGATCTGTTTTTATTTTTAAAGATTCCAACGGCTATTTCTTATTTCCAAGTGGCTAAACTCTCCCCTAATGACCTAGTATCACTTATGAATAGTATTTATCCATTTCCTATAAATAGAGGTCATTGGTCTTTGGTTTTCCACAAGAAAAATATCCAAGTTTTCAAGAGAAGAAGTGTTTCATTGCTTTCCATTTTCAAAGTTCTTTCAATTGCAATATTTTTCAGTTGGTTTTCAAGTCTTCTTAACTTCTACTACTGAAATTTTTCTCTCACTTTACTTCTTGAGCCAAAAATCATAGTCCACTTTATAAAAGTTGTAAGAGAGAGTTTGTGGTCTTCATAGATCACCAAGTAACTTATATTCTTTGAGTTATGGTTCTTCTTGTTTGAGGATTGTATTGTTGGAGTTGGGTACTCCGACCTTGTGTAGACCAATTGTAATCCCTAGGGTGTAAGGTTCCTGTGTGGAAGTTCTCTTTGTAGATTTAGTGAAAATCCTTCATAGTGGTGAAGGCGGGGATGTAGAGCAGTGGCTCGAACTTCGAAACAAATTCTATTGTGTTTGCGATTGTTTTCCTTCTTGCTCTTTGTTGTCTTACATTCTTATACTTGTGCTAACACTTACTTTGTCTTCATTATTGCATTCATTTCATATTCTTGCATTTTTGGTCTATACTCATATCAACAAGAAAGCAATTAAGCAGCTCAACTTATAATCTAGAGGAACCAAAGAGGAGAAGTTCTAGAGCCCTTCACAGGGAATTCGGCTTCAATTTCTTATTTTGAGTGACCGCTTGCATCAATCATCTTAACTTGTTTAAAAAGAGTATTAGATTAGCATTAACACATATTCACCCCCTTAGGTGTTTTTCAATTGGTATCAGAGTTTTGGTCTCTAGGTTCTCGGCTTAACATTCTTAGAGAGATCCTAAATTGTTAATCATATTTTTTCATTTTTCATCCTCATTCACTTTAGTAAAGATGGCCGAAGGTATTAAGACCCCACCCAAGTCTGATGGCCTTAACTTTCCCATATGGAAGGTTAAGATGACCGTGTTTTTGCAATCCTTAGGTAGCCGGGTTGCAAAGGCGGTGACTAAACCTTTTAGCGCACCCCATGGTGATGAGGATACTTGGTCTGATATTACCACGAATGAGTTTGACACAAATGCTAGAGCACACTATGCCTTGCTTCAAGCTCTTAATGATGATGACATTGCTAGAGTCATACATTGTGAATCCGCATATGAGATTTGGACTCACCTCTTAGTCACTCATGAGGGAACATCACAAGTAAAGAGGGCTAAAATTGACCTCTTACGTACCTAATATGAAAACTTCTCCATGCAAGAAAATGAATTTATTGATGATATGGTTACTAATTTACAAAAATTACTAATGGTCTTGCTTCTCTAGGTGACGACATCGACAACGATTAAAAGGTAAGGAAAATCATTCATGCGCTCCCACCTTCTTGGGAAGTCAAGGCTACAACCTTGAAGGAGCTCAACGACAAGGAGAAAATGGAGCTCATTGGTTTCATTAGGAACCTCAAGACCCATGAGATGAAAGAAAGGCTAGGGAAGAGATGGCTCCTCTAAAGAAGAAAGCAATCGCTTTCAAAAGCTCTTCCACCTACTCCAAGGAAGATGATGAAGAAGAGGATGATGAAGATCTTTCTCTTCTTGTGAAGAACGTTTGGAGAATGTACAACAAGGCAAATTTTCAAAATAGAAGGAAATGGCAAGGAAAGGAAGAAAAGAAAATCATTTGTTTCAATTACCGGAAGCCGGGGCACGTCTTTGCGGAGTGCCCGAAAAATAAGGGCAAACCCTCCACCTCCAAGAAACCATACTAGAAGAAGGCCTTAAAGACTACATGGGATTCGGAAAGTGAATCCGAAGAAGAAATTGACACGGCCCACATGTGTTCATGACAAATGAGAATACAAATAAGGTAACCCCCAAATCATCTATTGACAATTATGAACTATCTATGAATGAATTAGGAGAAGCTTTTGAAGAACTATATCAAAATTATGATTTTCTTAAAAAGAAATATTTAAAAATGAAAAAGGAAAATGAATCTCTTAACCACCAAGTTTTCATTCTTATAAAAAAAAAAAAAAAGAGGAAATGTTTTCAACTCTCACTTCTACTCAAAAGGATTTTGATGCTTATAAAATCTCTTGTAAAGCAAAATTTCCTCAAATAGATAAAGATGAGATTTCCATGCTTAAGAACAAAATTAACTCTTTAGTGAAAGTTTTAAAGAAATGTGAATTTGATAAATCTATATTAGAGGCTATGTTTCCTAAGAAACATATCCCAAAGAAACAATCACATGCTACACACACCCATGTTCATAAATCACAGCATTCACACTCACATCATGCTAAACACCCAAAACATATTCACAATCCACACACTCATCATGCATTCATGTATGGTAAAATTTATGCATGCACATAATGTGGCCAAAAGGGTCATTTGGTTAAATTTTGTTATGATAGCATAAATGCATCTATTAATCATGTTTGGGTTCGTAATGCTAACATTCAAGGACCTACAAAAATTTGGGTACCAAAGTCAACGAATTTGTTACATGATGTAGGTACACTCCAAAGCTCTAAGACGTAGGGAGCGGTGGTATCTTGATAGTGGTTGCTCAAGGCACATGACGTGGGATATCAACAACTTTGCAACCCTATCAAAATACCATGAAGGTAGCACCGTCACCTTCGGAGATGACTCCAAAGGAAAGATTGTTGGTATAGGTAACATTAAACTTGGTTCATCTCCTATGATTGAAAATGTTGCTTTAGTTGATGGCCTCAAGCATAATCTCTTGAGTGTTAGTTAACTTTGTGATAAAAGTTTTAATGTAATTTTTGATAACTTAGCTTGTAATATTTTTGATAGACAAACTAATGCATGTATACTTTTCGATTTTCGTGAAAATAATGTATACATGATTGATATGTCTAATATGTAATGTAATGCCACTTGTTTGAACGCCTTTAATGATAACTCTTGGTTGTGGCATAGGAGACTGGGCCATATAGCTTTTGACCATCTATCTAGAATAAACAACAAGGAAGCGGTGAAAGGTGCTCCTTACTTGAAATTTAAAAAGGACCGCATTTACGATGCGTGCCAACTTGGGAAACAAACTAAGTCCTCTTTCAAATCCATCATGGATATCATGACATCACGACCTTTGAAGTTAATTCATATGGATTTATTTGGTCCTACTAAAACCAAAAGTCTAAGTGAAAATTGTTTTGCTTTTGTTTAGGTTGATGATTTTTCTCGTTTTACTTGGGTTTTCTTTTTAGAACACAAAAAGCAAGCCTTTTCACATTTTCAAACATTTAAGAAAAGAGTTGAAAAGGAAATTGATTCTTCAATTTTACGAATAAGGGTGATAGAGGTGGTGAATTCAATAGCCAAACATTTATCACTTACTGTGAAGAAAATGGAATTAAACATGAATTATCGTGTCCTAGAACTCCACAACAAAATGGAGTAGTTGAGAGGAAAAATCGAACATTACAAGAAATGGCTAGGACTATGATAAATGAATATGGTTTCCCTCAATATCTATGGGCCGAGGCCGTAAACACATCTTGCTACATATTTAATAGGGTTTTCTTTTGCAAAAACACTTCTAAAACATCTTTCGAAATTTACTATTCAAGAAAACTAAATGTTTCTTATTTCAAAGTTTTTGGTTGTAAGTGTTTTGTTTTAAATACTAAAGAAAACTTAGGTAAGTTTGATGTAAAATCCTATGAAGCTATTTTTGTTGGTTACTCTAACACTAGTAAAGCCTATAAAGTCTTCAATAAATCTACATTGACTATTGAAGAATCTATACATGTAAAATTTGAGGAATCTAATTTTTTTGTTGAGAATGTTATAGAAATAGATTCCTTAGGTGAAGACATGGAGAGGATATCCTTGAAAGACACACCTATACAAGAGGAACAAGGGGACAAGCCAAAGCTTGATGTGAAAAGTGAAGTTCAAGAAGTTGAAGTAAAGCCAACTCAACTACTTCCAAAGGATTGGAGATTCACTCCACATCATCCCAAGGATCTAATTATAGGTGATGTATCAAAAGGGGTAGCAACTCGTTCTAACTCCATGATTTTTGTGGTCATTATACTTTTATTTCTCATTTTGGACCAAAGAATATCCTCGAAGCCGAGGGCGACTCATATTGGTTGCTTGGCATGCAAGAGGAGCTCAATTAATTTGAGCGCAACCAAGTTTGACATCTTATCCCTAGACCCCATGATAGACCAACAATTCGTACTAAATAGATTTTTAGGAACAAGTTGGATGAGTCGGGCAATGCTGCTAGGAATAAAGCTAGATTAGTGGCCCAAGGTTACACTCAATCGAAGGAATCAATTTTGAGGAAACTTTTACACCCGTAGCATGGCTTGAAGCCATACAGATAACACTTGCTTTTGCTTCCTATAAAGATTTTAAACTTTTTCAAATGGATATCAAAAGTGCATTTTTTAATGAATTTATTGAAGAGGAGATGTATGTTGAACAACCCCCCGGGTTTGTTGATCCTAAACATCTGGATTTTGTTTTAAACTAGACAAAGCTTTATATGGTTTAAAACAAGCTCCTAGAGCTTAGTATGAAAGACTTTCATCATTTCTTATTTCAAATGATTTTGCTAAAGGAACAATAGATACCACTTTGTTTACTAAACATGTTGAAAATGATATTCTTATTGTTCAAATATATATTGATGATATTATATTTGGTTCTACTAATGAAAAACTTTGCAAAGATTTTGAATTATGTATGAAGGAGGAATTTGAGATATCTATGATGGGCGAGCTAAACTACCTCCTTGGTCTCCAAATCAAGAAAAGGAGTGATGAGATTTTATAAATCAAGCCAAGTATATGAAGGAACTCATCAAGAAATTCGGGCTTGACGGGCCTAAGACAAGCAAGACTCCCTTGGCTACCACTACAAAACTTGACAAGGTTGAACAAGGTATAAATGTAGACATTAAACTATATTGTAGCATGATTGGTAGTTTATTGTATTTAACGACTAGTAGGCCGGACATTATGTTTAGTGTTGTCTTTGTGCTCGATTTCAATCGTGTCCTAAATAGTCACATTTGATTGCGGTAAAACGCAATATTAGATATCTTAAGGGTACCATTGGAATGGGTTTGTGGTATCCGAAGACCGGACAATTTTCAATGACGAGTTTTTCGGATGCTGACTATGCGGGTTGTAGAGTGGATAGGAAGAGTACTAGTGGAACTTGTCAATTTCTAGGTAATTGCCTTGTTTCATGGTTTCCAAGAAGTAAAATTCTATAGCCCTCTCAACCGCCGAGGCGGAGTATGTTGCAGCCGGGGCTTGTTATGCACAAGTCCTTTGGATGAAACATACTCTTCTTGATTATAATTTACATTATGACCATATTAAAATATTTTGTGATAATACTAGTACTATTCATATGACTAAAAATGCAAAATCAACATAATAAGACAAATCACATTGACATTCGATATCACTTTCTTAGAGATCATTTTGAGAAAGGTGATATTGAAATTGATTATGTTTCTACCGATTTTCAACTTGCCGATATTTTTACTAAGCTCCTAGACTATAATAGATTTTCTTTTATTTGTGCTGAATTAAATGTTTGTATTATGGATAAATGACATTTTAAGCAAGTATCTTTCAAAAATGTTTTCTTACCTAGACCTCTTTTTGATGCATGCTAAAAAGGGGGAGAAATACTTTTGAGTTATTATTTCTTTTTCATGTATTATTTCTTTTTCATGTATACATACTTTATAATTCTATTGTCTTGATAGATAGCATGATTTGAGGGGGAGCTTTTTTAAGCTCCTTTCACATTTGTTTTAAATAACTCATATGTTTTGTCATCATCAAAAAGAGGGAGATTGTTGGTCCAAGGTTACAATCACCCAGTTTAGAGTTTTGATAATTACAAAACATATATAGTTATTTGTACTAATAATATTTAAGTGTTTAAGATTATTTCAGGGTTCTATGGTTTTAAGAAGTTTCTTCCCTAAAGGAAGGTGGTGTTAACTCAAGTTGACTCAAAACGGGATCAAGAATTCAAGTTATTTAACTATATATTTGGAAAAGCCCGTTTGAAGATCTTGTAGTCTCCTAGACCCTTGTAAGAATTTAATTTGTTAAAGAGTAAGGATATGAAAGTAGTGCTCAAGAAGTCACACACACAAAAATACATTTTTCAAAATACAAGTTTTTGGTAATGTTTGCTTTGGTGCATATTTGGTTAATATATATGTTTCATAATTTTTCAAAATTTTATATCAAAGTTTAGAACATGTATTTTATCTTCTATACTATGCTACTCAACCCTCAAACCATTGTAAAATACTTTAAAAATAGTTTTATAATCAAAAATCTTTTTTAAAGTATTTCAGGCCATTTTGGTCGACCGACCGGTCGACCGTAACTATTTCAGGCTATAACGGTCGACCGCCCGGTCGACCGGAGCCTTGTGGCCATGGACGTGCACGCTGTGCATGTCTGTCGGTCGACCGAGACGGTCGGCCGTCGAGCCCTACGGTCGGCCGACCGGTCGACCGACTGCATAACCCTTGCTCTCGGGTTTTGTCGGTCGACCGGGCCGATCGACCGGCAGTTCATATTTCTGTTTTAAAAATGACCGCAGTCGACCGTCCGGTCAACCGGAGCCAACGACTCTTTTGTCAAGTGACTGACCGGTCGACCGACAGCTATCCAGATTGCTCCAACGGATGTATTTTGGATCTGTTTTGTTTTTTATAGATTCCAACGGCTATTTCTTATTTCCAAGTGGCTAATCTCTCCCCTAATGACCTAGTTTCACTTATGAATAGTATTTATCCATTCCCTATAAACAAAGGTCATTGGTCTTTGGTTTTCCACAAGAAAAATATCCAAGTTTTCAAGTTTTCAAGAGAAGAAGTGTTTCATTGCTTTCCATTTTCAAAGTTCTTTCAATTGCAATATTTTTCAGTTGGTTTTCAAGTCTCTTAACTTTTACTACTGAAATTTTTCTCACTTTACTTCTTGAGCCAAAAATCATACCCCACTCTATAGAAGTTGTAAGAGAGAGTTTGTGGTCTTTCTAGATCACTAAGTGATTTATATTCTTTGAGTTGTGGTTCCTCTTGTGTGAGGATTGTATTGTTAGAGTTGAATACTCCAGTCTTGTGTACACTAATTGTAATCCCTAGGGTGTAAGGTTTCTGTGTGGAAGTTCCCTTTGTGAATTTAGTGAAATCCTTCATAGTGGTGAAGGCGGGGACGTAGAGCAGTGGCTCGAACCTTGAAACAAATTCTATTGTGTTTGCGATTGTTTTCCTTCTTGCTCTTTGTTAGCTTACATTCTTATACTTGTGCTAACACTTGCTTTGTCTTCATTATTGTATTCATTTCATATTCTTACATTTTCGGTCTATAATCATATCAACAAGAAAGCAATTAAGCACTTCAACTCATAATCTAGAGGAATCAAAGAGGAGAAGTTCTAGATCCCTTCACGGGGAATTCGGCTTCAATTTCTTGTTTTGTGTGACCGCTTGCATCATTTATCTTAACTTGTTTAAAAAGAGCATTAGATTAGCATTAAAACCTATTCACCCCCTCTAGGTGTTTTTCATATCTTAGGTCCACCGAAAATATAGACGTTGTCTCCTTCATCAATCTCCCCAATCCCAGTGTAAGTTATTTAATACCAGGTTATTTAGATTATCAAGATTATTTAATGTACATGTTACCTAGACCACTGGGATAACTCGGTGGGTAACAACATCAACATGTGTAATCAGGATACTGGTATAACAAGATATATAATGTCAGTGAATAGGATATCGTTATAACAGGATATGTAACAAGTATAACATGAGGGTGTTGTTATCATATATAATATTTTCCTAGCAATTATGGTAGAATGGACAATATAGTTATCAGGTAAATATCATGTATAATCAGTTAAGTTTTTCAGGTAAATCATGACATTCAGGGTAAGTAATGACCTGCTGGCATGAGTAGAGTAATCCGGCTAAAATATTTAATCAACTCTGATCCTCAAAGTCATTGATATATCTAAGTCCCCATATATAAAAAACATACTTATCTATATCCAACTAATTATCACTATCTAATTTTCATTAAGACTATCATACACTCTTACTTCTATTAAGTTCAAACACAAGATCTAAAAATCTAAGTAACTAGTCAATTATGTATATAAATGCCATCAGGTCAAATCAAACCAATCTACATCTACTCAACTCAAGTTCAACTCCAAATCAATTGAGTCTACTAACAAACCAAGTCCAATATCTCGTTTTTTTAATAAAGAATCTCCAAATTAATCAATCATCAATACCTGACCAAACTCTCACTTGTTTTACCATCAATAAGAATAATCAAATTTACTGATAATGTCACTCAGATATCAACTTGTATAACTACCATTATGAACCAGTTAAATCCAAGATCTAAATATAGTTATAGCTTAAGTTACATCACAAATAGTTCCAATCCCAAACAAGATAATAACTGAGGAGTGGCCATCTTCAAGCTACAATCTCTGTATTCAAACCTCGATATCAATACACATCATTACTCAGATAATTTATCAGAGAATATATCTAAATAAAATACTTGTAACTAATAATCTAAAATCTGTATTATGTGATAGATTAAAAACAAGGTAAGGTATTCTCCCATATGATCAGAACCCAGCTGTTATTGATCTCATCTGAATGCGAATCAAGATCTCATGTAAATCTTAAGTTAAAATCTAAGCATCTCAAGAGAAAACAATCTCCTAAATAAGGGACATCTTATATAATCTATCTTTATTGTCTAAATGAATTCTTGTCTGAAGTATCATAAAATAAATGTCTGATAAATACCTCAAATACGTCTGCAAATATGAATCAGGCCAATCTCAAATCAATCCAAGTCATAGTCTAAGGTGTACGACAACTAGAGTAGAATCAAAAAAAATAATAATCCTCCACATATGTAATGGTATTGATAAACACTCATATGAACTAACTAAATGGGATGAGTACTCACCGATGTCTCATGAAGGAATACATGTAATCACACAAGTAAAATAAGTCAGGTGATCATATGAAATGATACATGTACTCATTTAGGTAAAATAAAGCAGATGATCACATGAAATAAAGCAAGTAACACATATATATATTATATATACATACACACACACATGACAATGGTGAATGAGGAAATAATACAAGAGAAAATACTCACAAGTATCGTCTAAGTAAATTTTAGTAACATAATTACACAACAATATAAAATCATTTATTATAAAATTTTTGTTTAACTAAAGGAGGAAAAGAACGCTCACCTGAACTCGATCCCAAGTCCAAAGCACTGAAATCATCAGGCCCCAATAAATCTACGTGGTTCATTTCAATAGAAATTATTAGATTTTTAAAAGAATATTTTACTTGGGAGTTATAAGGGGTTTTAATCTTGATTACTTAGTTTGGGGGTTAGAAATATGATCCTCTGGGTCTAATGAGTTGAGTAAGTTTAGTTTAAACAAATTTTTAATTTTTGTTAGATTTTTAATTAAACAATTAAAATACTTAATGAGTTAGAATTTACCATTAAGAAAAATTGCTTTAAAGTGGGTGATTTGAGTTAAATTATGTTGGTATTAGTCTAAAAATTTTATCTAGAAAGTAAAATTATTGTAGAATATTGTTTTTATTTTTCTATATTTTATTTTTAGCTAATTATTTTTATGCAATTCATTCTTTCTTCTTTTTTCCCCTTTTTTTTGTAAATGTAGCCCAGGCCCATCTCAGGCCCAGGCCGGACCAGGCCAGGCTCAGGCCTGGTCTGAAATTTCTTCATTGTCTTTTTTTTTAAAAAATAGGGCCCAAAGGCCCTACTGTGCCCAGCCGGCCTGGCCTGGGCTAGCGAACCAGGTCGAGCTGCTCTCGGCCATTTAATTTATTTTTTTTCAAAATATTTTGCTGTAAAAATTCTGAAAAAATATTTAATTTAAAATATAGGTTGGTATATCCTCACATGTATTTTATTTGGATTTTAGATTGGGTTTTGATGTATAAAAAAATGTTCATGGAGATTATGGTATAGAGATGATTTTTAATAAACTATTTATATCAAATAAATTTTGGGAAAACAAATTACTTACTTGGATTTGATCTCCCTTATTATGTCCCTCAATCTCTACACTTCAAGATCACTTTTGTTCATGCTCCGCTTGAGGAGAAAAGAAAGAAGGAGGTGGGGAGAGTTGGGTCATGGTTTTTTCTTTGGAGGTAGACAAAGAAGTAGTTTAGGCTTTTTATAGATTATTAGGGACTTTAAAAATCAGAATTTCAGCTGGGTTCAAACTGCTTGACTAAGTATTTAGGATAGAATTAATTCAAGGTTATAATTTCAAAAATACATTTATATTTGAGTAAGTTAAAATTAGATATAATTTTTATTAGGATTTAGCTTAGGATTAGTTAAGATTTATGAAAAGATTTGATAAGATAGGATTTGGATTAGGATTAGGTTTTGGGTTATAGATTATTGGGTTGGTGAGTTTTGGGTTCAGATAAATAGGTATGGAGAAAAGAATCAAGGAGGAAAAATAATAATTCAGGCAATAATATTAATAATAGCAATGATGATAAATAATAATAATTAATAATGTAATAATTAAAATACTAATAATAATACTCTAATAATAATAATCAACAACAATAATACCAATACATAATAATAATAATATTAATAACTATTATAGTTAATAATAATTAAAATAACCATAAAAATAGCAATAATAATTATAATCATAATGAAACACTCATTACTAAGAATAACAAATAATAATAAAATAACCAGTAAAATAAAATAAATACTTTAAAAAATAAAATATAGTATTTTAGATCAGGGATATTACATCTTGTTTGACACAAGGCATCAAATATCATGTGTTACATGAAACATCTGCGAGGCAGCTGTGGGAGATTCTGGAGAAAAGTATCTGACGAAAAGTGTCGAATCGCGGTTACAGTTGAAGAGTATGCTTTATCATTTCAGATGAAGAGAGAATGCTCAATTAACAAACACATGAATAGCTACACAAAGCTTCTTACAGACCTGGTTAATGTGGATGTGGATATCGATGAAGAAGATAAGGCGGTAATTCTATTAAATTCTCTTCCTGAAGAAGAGTATGAGACCTTTACTCTTATACTGATAAATGGAAGAAAATCCCTTAACTACAGTGAGGTGTCTGCTACTCTTGTGAATTATGAAGTAAGGAGACAGGACATAATGTCTTCTTCTGGGAGCACAACAGTAGAGGCATTGACGGTAAGAGGTAGGAGTTCCATTTGGAAGGACAAAGGTGATCAGGAAAGATCTAAGTCCAAATCAGGTTTTAGAGATCTAAAAAGGAACCAGTGTGCCTTATGCAAGGAGCTAGGGCATTGGAAGGTTGATTGTCCGAAGGCCAAAGGTAAGAAGAAGAAGTCAATAACCGAGGCAAATCTCGCACAAGTGGTCAGTACTCATGCCAATACTTCACAAGTAGATGGATCGGACTCAGACTCATCGGTATTTTCTTTCTCTATTACTACCCCTACTGGTGATTTCTCAGATAATTCTGAGTGGATCTTAGATATAGGAGCTATCTATCATATGTGTCCAAACAGGGACTGGTTTTCTAGCTTTGTAACCTAGATGGATGTTTTGTTGTCATGGGTGATGATCATCCATGTAATATAGAAGGGATGATTATAGTTCGTATCAAGATGGATGATGGGGTAGTACAAGAATTGAAGGAAGTGAGGTATGTACCTCAACTCAAAAGGAATCTTATCTCTGTTGTTGCTTTGGAAATATTAGGTCTTGTCGTATCTATACGAGATGGTGTTCTCAAGATGACCAAAGGCACAATGGTGGTTTGAAGGGCGTCCGTCGGAACAATCTCTACTACTTGTAGGGCAGTACAGTTACAGGGCAGGTGGAGACTTCTATTTCTTTAGATGATATTTGCACACAGGTATAACAGATGAGGGTCGGACATGGAGGTGAAAAGTCTTTGAAGTTCCAGCAAAGAAGGGATCGTTGGAAGGTGAATCTACCTACAACTTAGAATTGGGTGAACACGGCTGTTTTCCATTGAAAATTGATCAGGGAAAACTTACAAAAGAGGATCGAGAAGCGAAATTACAAGTAATCAAAAAGAAAATTAAGGGTAGATCTCCTCTGAGATTTTTGGGGAAGTATGCTGGTAGGAATCTAATCAGCGCCCAATCACTTTATCCCTTTGACGATGCAATCGATCAGAAGATCACGCTGCCTCCTAATAGGATTTCCTTCTCGCTTGGTTCTGGAAATCGAAGATTTGAAAGTAGGAGAACAAGAGAGCCCTTTTGCTAAGAATCTCCTCTTGAATTTCTTTCAGCCAATCTCCTCTCTCTAGCCAGCTAGTCCCTCCTTGGCTCAGTAAGGGACTATTTATTGTAAAAATGAGATGTAACCGCCCCCTTAAATTCAGTAAGGCTGAATTAGTTTTTAGCTTCGCGCGAGGGTACAAATGACCTTGCGGTGAAGCTACTTGCGAGCTTCTGGTGAAGCTAGAGAGTTCGTGCGAACTCCTCCTCGCCATCATGGCTTAATTGTCTCCACTTAATGTGGGACGAAGTGGTCGGGTGTAACCGCCCACTTAAAATGGCATTAATCCCACTAAATTAGTGGGGTTCACCCATTAATCCCTTATGAGAAACGGTCAATTGATGACCTGGTAAAGCTTTCTGCGGAGCAAAATGAGAAGCTCTCTCTTTCGGGTGAAGTTACCTTTGTGGCCTCATGCGAAGCTAAGACTTAGCTCATAGCTTCAGGCGAAGTTACCTTCAAAGCCTCGTGTGAAGCTAAGACTCAGCCCATAGCGGAGCTAAACCATTTCTTCCTTCTAACAAAGTTAGGGAAAAAACTTCTAGCACGAAGCTCTTGGATCAACCTCTGACGGGGCTAAATGGGAAGCTTCATGCGGAGCTTATGGCTTCGGCTTTTTAGCGATTTTGGATCTCTATGAGCTAAGCACTTGATCAAACCTCGATTAGATCTGGCTTCTCTTCAAAGGCAACTTTAGCTTTTCTGCTTTACTGGATCAATAGAGCCCAAGTTGTTACTTTGTCCCTAGTCATCAACTTGTCTTCGACTTATCTTTTGTAAATGTCGATAAGTTAGACGTCGTTCAGATCGGTTAAAGATAAATGTAAGAGTTTTGCTTTTTTAGAGTGTCAACAAGACTCCCTTCAAAGTTTTCGTAAATCTGTAATGGAATGGTTCAAATTTTGAAATATTTTGAACTGCTTTGGTTGATGATCAATGGTATGTGGATGTGAACGTCGCCTTGGTAGTTGAGTTCAACTTCTCCTTTAGCCCCGCTTTCGGGCTGGAATAGGTTCGCCCATGAACTGCAATAAATTCGCTCCTGTGTAGCTTCGCACTTCTAGGTAGCTTCGCCTTTGAGCTTCCTTAAGCAACTTTGCTTCCAAACAGAGTTGGATTATCAGTGCTCTGTCAGCGCTAGCCTTGCGTTTGTTGTGATGGGAAGACGTTCCATTCCCCGAGGCTAATCGCCTTTGTGAGTTACGAGAGGGATTGCTCCCTTTTTCAAGGTTTGAATAATTTCACGTGCATTTACGAGGGAGATTATTTTCTTTTTTGAAGTTCGATTAACTTCGTATGTATTTACGAGGCGGATTATTCTCTTTCTCGAGGCTAAGCATTTAAATGCTTTAACTTCGCCCTCGCTTCTAGGCTTGAAGTGGTAGCGGCGTGGTCATGCCATAAGGCCTATAAATAGGACTCTTGTAGTCCTTCTCAGAGAAACATACTTTTCTCTTTCTGAAGAGTTCGTTCATGACATCTCCTCATTTCCCAAGCAAGGAGACTGAGATCCCTGAAGTAGTGGGGACGCTCACTCTGGTCGTTACCCGACCAAGAGCTGGTGAGTCTCGGTCATCCAGAGACTTTACCAATAAATTAGTGACCTTAGGGAGTTTATCTCTCTTAATTTTTTAAGCTTTATCAGCTATTTCAGGGATTGAATTCCCTTAGTCTCTGCATTTGGCGGATCTTTGGAGAAGGTTTTCAGCCTTAAGCTTCCTGGTGAAGCTAATACTCTGTCTAATCAGGCGAAGAATTTTTCTAGGTGAAGCTCCTGCCTTGGCCTTTTTATTTAGGGAGGCTAATCCTGTCATATAGACGAGAGTGAGGCCTTACCTTTTATAGACCAGTTTAGCTTTGCCATACAGGCGAGGTTAGGACTTGGCCTTTTCAAGGTTAAGCCAGTCTTGCCATATAGGCGGGGCTAAGATTTTGCCCTCTCTGGGCCAGTCTAGCCTTGCCATATAGGCGAGGCTGTCCTCTGCCTGTTTCAAGGCATCAGTGCCTTTCAAGCTCTCGAGCATTTTGCCTCTGTATTATCTGAAGTTTAGCCTCAGAGCATAGTGAGGCTGGATCTGAATCACTTCTACTCAGGGCACAAAACACTGATTTAGCATCTTCCTCTTCACATAATGCTAACTTATTTCCTTTTTGTGTTGCAGTGCACTGTGCTCCCAATCTTTTTGACCTTGTGAAAGAGGACAAAAGTATGCATCTTCATTCTTAAGTGCATGCTTTGATCATAAGTAGGAGGAATATACGGGAGCAGCTTTCGGTAGTCACCAGTAAGATATGGGAAACGGATGTCACCAGTAAGATTTCGGATCCTTTTGCCAATTTTGATTAAGGAAGATGCAGCTTTCGATAGCAAAATCTGCCATTAAGCGAAGGATTACGGCCCCGCGAAGGAGGAAAGCCTTTCATGTCTAGTTGGTCTGGTGGACTTGAAACGACTTCAAGAACCACTATCATCCTGAAAGTAGATTTACCGTTTTGTTCTGGATGTAGAACAACTTGTATGCCTTCGGAGTAGAGACTCAATTGTATGAATGACAATCTTCCCTTTTGAATCAATAAAAATAATTTTATTTGACTCTTTTTTTTTTGCTCATTTGCTTTACTCCATGTCTTTCACCTTGAACTTCGAAGGAAACTGGAATGGACTGACTAAGGTTGGGAGAAATCCATCGGGTGCAGCCGTATACTGAGATAAGTGATCCAACTTAGTTTTCTCCATAGGTCTTTTCCAAAAGGGAAAGAGAAGCTCTTAGTATAGCTAGGCTAAAGCATTCAACGAAGCTAACGAGCTCTCAACGAAGCTAGTGCAAAGCTTCCAGCGAGGCTAAAGATAAGCTCTCGGCGGAGCTAAAGATGAGGTCTCAGCGGAGCTAAAACATGAGTTTTCAGCAGAGTTAAGCTCTCAGCGGAGCTACAACATCAGCTTTCAGCGAAGTTAATCAGACGTCGCACAAAGTAAACAATGAGTTCACAGCAGAGCTGCAGGAGGAGTCTACAGCGGAGCTAATCTCTCAGCGGGGTAAGCTCTCAGCGGGGCTGACCAAGCTTCATGCGAGGTCAATGACGAGCTTATAGTGAAGTTTAAATTCATATAACTTTGCTGTCTAGCGCCGTCATTTCAAATTTGAAAATAGCGCTTGCACTCCTTTTTAGGTAATGAATTTAGAGGCGCGTGCAACGCCTGAGATGCGAAGTTATAGGCACTGCATGTGCCTATAAAAACCACACTCGGTTGATTTAGAGAAGTTATATCTTCTCTAAGAATTTTTTGAGTCTTTTCAGAGAATTTTCTCTTCTTCTCCTTCGTTCCATTCGAATCTTTTAGAACTTTTCCTCAAGTTCTAATGGCTCCCAAGCAATGCGCAGGGAAAGAGGTGGTGACCTCTGCCACGGCGTCGCCATCTCCGCCGTTGGTGATTGAACGTCCCATCGCGGGTAGGGAAATTTTTCCCTTTTCAGAGATTTTCATCTCTTTTTGAAGCCGTATTTTGGCTATTTCATGGTGAATCCCTCGTGATTTACCATGATCAGGAGTTTGTCTTCCTTATTTCTTGATGTTTTTTGAATTTTAGGGGATTTAATTTCCCTTTAATTTCCCGAATAGAAATTGAACAGTTTCTTCTTCTTTTTTTTTTTTTCATGCTTCGCCGCGAAGCTAGCCCTTTGGGCTTTTCATATCTTGTCAAGTGACAGGATGCGAAGCTAGCTTCAGAAGCGTAGCTGGAAAGAAGAATTTAAAGTCCTTTTAATAATTTTAGGCATAAGTTCCTTTCTAGCGAAGCTAGTCCTTTGGGTTTTTTGCATTCTGTCAAGTGACAGAATGCGAAGCTAAGCTTCTGAGCGAAGTTAACGCCTGGACAGCTTCACTTGGAAAGCGGGTTATGCCTTTGGCGATTTGTTTTCTTCTGTGCTCTGTCTTTTTGTAGAGTGCGAAGTTAAGCTTCAACGCGAAGCTATTGTTAGGCTAGGTTAGCTTCGCTTTGGAAGTGAAGCTATGACTTAGTATTTTTTTTGCTTTCTCCTTTCCTTTTTAACTTCTGGGCTAATATATTTTTTCCTTTTTGTTTTGCAATGCACTATACTCCTGGACCCTTGAACAACCTCTTCGCGTCGGCCGCGGGACTGGATGAAAACATCAGTCTACAATTCCAGGGACAAGCTTTGTTATTTAGTGAACAGAGTACTCCTAGTCGCGATGCCCTGATCCATACCGGAGATCAGCGCACAATGAGGAGTATCTTGACTATTGCTCCTCTAGAGGATTGTGACCAGAAGATTTATCAGAAGCCTGGCTTCATATTTGGAGGCCCAGCGCTTGACACAGATCATCAACTGCTGGCTGGAGAAGGACAGTGGGTCTTTATTTTGAATGGCGAGAAGTACTACCTCCCGTCCAGCAAGCGTCATTTCCCACTATCATTCTTCCAATACGTAATGAGGCCTCGGAAGATGAAATGGCAGGTGACCCAGACTACTGACTCAGTCCACGTGGGTATTTTGACGGCTGCTTCTCCTGGCTATACAAGGGCAGGCCCCCCTCGATGCTTACTAGGTCTTCACCCTGGGAATGTCCTCTAAGACATCCTGGTGGGAGAAAATCCAGCTATGGCTCAGACCTTTAGAACTTAGTTCTTTAGAGCCAATGGCAACTACCCGGCAACTGACTTCAGGACCCTAGGTTGGATTCATCCTCCCAAGGCCTGGTGGAGAGACTTGTCCCTGTATGTCTTGGCCCATTTTGAAGAGGATTTGGAGAGGCTGGGACTCCGCGAGACTATCGGAGCTACCTGCTATGGCATCCATATGGGCATAGCAAACTTCTACGCCATTTTCGAATTGTACTGCCCAGCTACAGGGACTTTCTTTACTTGTAGGAGAATTGGGTATGGCTTTGCACGAGATGTAGAAAGTCTCTGCTTTGCTAATGGGATCTCTCCCCTTTGAAGAATACTTCCTATGTGAGGCAGAGTTGGTGCTTTTGGAGAAGCAGGAGCCCGCCCTGGTCGAGACCTATCGAGAGTTGGTGTGCCACTTCTACATTTGCTCGGACATGCATGGCAATCATAAGGGAGCCTCGAGCAGTTCAAAGAGTTGGGGGGATAATATGTTCACCAACCTAGAGAATACCCCTGAAGAAGCTCAATGCGGGGTTGCGGGAGGATATCTTCTGAAGGATGAAGGAGCATGCCCAAGGAGACATTGTTCTAGAGGAAGATGATGGCATCTATGAGAAGGGCAACATTCTCAGGAGCTTTCATCATTAAGCCCGCCATCCAATGTTTCAGAAAGAACTTTTTGCCGGGTTTTTATCAGTATGGCTGAAGAGATGTATGGTGCCTTCTCCCTCTAGCGATGTTGTCCTCCCTACTGTCATATTGTCAGCCGTTCGTCTGGTATATGATCGTTCTCTAGTACTTCTTCCAGCAATGGTTTGTTATATTCAATGGGGTCTTCGTGCACTGACGGGGCTTACTGCAGACCATCAACGATGAAGAGGGGGAAAGGACGATCTTACCCCACGACGGACCGAACCCCAGGATTGGATTATCGTATACTTACCTGATGACATGATTCGCTCTTCACTGTCTGGCTATTATTCAAGCTGGGGAAGAGCCTCCAGAAGGTGTTCGAGTGGCGCACCTTCATCGGTTTGAAGGATCTTCATGGTCAGGAATCTACGTGGCCGCGGTCCGCAAGCTGTTGTGCTAGTACGACGTATATAGTCTCTTTTGGTGTTTCCCCTACATCCGTGATGCGGGATATAGATAAGAATTCAAGGATATCAGGGACAGTAAGACATCATTGAGCCGGGGAGCTTTCGAATGGCTTGTTAGCATCTCACCTTCTCATTTGGTATACATGAGTGGAGATACCTGCTATTTGGAGCCATACGTCCCTAGCCGGTTTGCTCATCTGTTCGGATATGACCAACTCTACTTTGGCAATCTGAACACTAACCTGGCCTTCATGGGGAGCCTGATTGATGATGGGGCTCGCGCTTGGCGGTACTTCATTGCTGGTTGTACCGAGGCACGGCTGTGTATATCGTTTAGGACCCTAAACCTATTGATGACTTTAGGGTTCTGCCAATGGTACAGAATTTTGAGTTCCACGCCAACTAGATTTTCTATCAACTCCTTTGGCTTGAAGTGGGGATCGCCCAGCGGCTGAAGCAGAAGTCACTGCGAAAGGAGAGGGCAAAAGAGTCTGGGTGCCAGGCATTTCAGAATTTATCACCACTGCCGATAGTGAAGCTTCAGACGCCGAAAGCCCTCGCTTTGAAGAGGTTGCCGGTGCTGAGGTACCAACGGATGCTCCAGGTGGGGTAGGCGCGGCTCCTATGGAGGAGGTGAAAGTAGAGGAGGAAGATTCCGATGTTCACTTCAAGCGAAAGCAAAAGAGTGAACCTCACAGAAAGAGGGTGGTGAAGAAGCCTCGTTGCCACACTCCTACTGTTATTGCAGAGAGTGAATCAGCTACAGTCTCCCCCCTCCTGTCCCGTTAGTTATCAAACTATCAGCGCATAAACAGGCAACTGACAAAGTTGTTTCTGGCTTGGGTAAGACCAGTTCCATTTTTGCAACATATATATATATACACATTTACATATGAATATATTTATGATTATTTTTTTCATTTATTTTCTCTTCTCTCATGCAGCTAACTTGTTTAACTTGTGATTCAGGAACCGAATCCACAGGAGAACAGGGGGATTATTACGATCCCTTGTTCACCTACCCGGGAGGGCGACGAGGCCAGCTACTTCGTCATTTCTGAAGATTCCGAGGGTGGCGCGGCTGATGTCGGTCCTTCTGGTGTTGGTGCTTCGAAAGATAACCCAATGGCTTCAAGCTCTAGAGGATTGGTTACAGAGCCCTCGATGAGCAAAGGCGAGCCAGATATTCTGGCTATGGAAGCCGTCAGGATAGATGAAATCCTTCCTGAGGTTGCTTCTGGAGCTTCATGATCAAACATATATTTTGTATTCTTTTCATTACACTCCTACATTTATCGTGTAATAAATCTACTAATTTCCTTGTCTTAAATACTTATTTTGTAGAAGATAATAATGAAGAGAAAGGGGATTAAACTAAATAAATACCAGTTAAAATCAGATTTAACTGCATCTATTTGGTTAGCTGAGGATGATCCCAGATCTAGTTAGATCAAATCAAGGATTGGGGCAAATGTTCAGCTGAAGATCAGAGCAAATCAGAAAGATAACACCAAATGGAAACCGATAAAATTCAGATTTTTATAAATCTATTTTGGTTAGCTAAAGATCAACCGAGGATAATATCAAATACAGAGAGATAAATGGATAGAGAGAAGATCAACAGATGAGATGAAGCAAGTTTGACTCAGATTCTGACTGGATATATTTTAGTATTTGAAACATAACTTTCACTATCGAATCTCAAATCTGATGATTCAAGATGATCTAAAAAGCAGACTTACAGGGCTACAACTCTTATGTTGATCACTATTTCTAATTCTGTCATTTGATAAGTGATATTCAGCAATCAACGCGCCAATAAACTGCAGATCATAACTGAATGTCCACATCAAATCAAGTTTGGAGATAAGGGGAGGATTTAAATTCAGAAATAGCCAGCTTTTCCTATCTTCATACTCCTCTAACATCTACATTTCTTCTATAAATATCTGCAATCTCAAAGGCAAAGGGGACGACCAAGCAGAGAGTAGAACTTAGGCTAATTTGTAGTTTGTAACTTAGGTTTTTATTTTCTTTCATGTAATTTTTATTTTCTTTATGTAACTGAGAGGAGATGATACTTTCATGGAGGAATGAGAGCAAGCTTGTACTGCAGGTGATACCGGTGTAAGTGATCTCTTCTTCCATTGTTATTTGAATTAAATCAAAGTTACTTTTACTTCTTTATTTTGTTTTCATTTACTCTCCTCTAATGTGTTGCAATTCAAGTGAATCTGTTAGCCTCAAGACTGCTTTGCCATTGCAAGTGCCCTTGATGGCCTATGGTGATGAACAACCATTCTCTTGCTAGTATAGCTTGCCCTTTTATTCTTAGTGTAGATCAGGAATGGGGAAGATCCTACACGCCATGCTTGATCGCCTTCAAAGACAAGGTAAGTCGTAGTTATGAATCCAAGGTATATGAGCACAAAAGGGGTAAGAAACTTTTAGTTTCTTTCTTTTCTTTTAATTCTTTAGTTTAGAACACCACAATCTACTACTTCTTTTATCATTCCTTTTCCATTTCTTTGTACTTATCATTTCTAGTTTTTTCATCTTCTTAATCTACCATCTTCTTCCTAACTCACTTTAACCTAATTTTTCTTTTTTTCTTTACAAGAACTAAAAGAAGAATTTTAACCATCCTTTGTATTTCAAAAGAAAACTTACTAAAAAAGCTTCCATCGCTAGTCCCTCCTTGTGGATCATGACCCGCATAGCCACTTGTTATTGCGGCAGAATTGAGCACTTGCACTCTTTAATCTTAAAATCTGAAATACTGTATTTTTATGCAAGGTTTCAACCTCAATCAAACCTTGCACAAAAATACAGTATTTCAGATTTTAAGATTAAAGAGTGCAAGTGCTCAATTCTACCGTAATAGCAAGTGGCTATGCGGGTCGTGATCCACAAGGAGGGACCAGCGATGGAAGTTTTTTTAGTAAGTTTTCTTTTAAGATACAAAGGATGGTTAAAATTCTTCTTTTAGTTCTTGTAAAGAAAAAGAGAAAAATTAGGTTAAAGTGAGTTAGGAAGAAGATGGTAGATTAAGAAGATGGAAAAACTAGAAATGATATGTACAAAGAAATGGAAAAGGAATGATAAAAGAAGTAGTAGATTGTGGTGTTCTAAACTAAAGAATTAAAAGAAAGAAAGAAACTAAAAGTTACTTACCCATTTTGTGCTCATATACCTTAGATTCTTAGCTACGACTTACCTTGTCTTTGAAGGCGATCAAGCATGGCGTGTAGGATCTTCCCCATTCCCGATCTACACTAAGAATAAAAGGGCAAGCTATACTAGTAAGAGAATGGTTGTTCATTGCCATAGGCCATCCAGGGCACTTGCAATGGCAAAGCAGTCTTGATGCTAACAGATTCACTTAGATTGCAACAAATTAGAGGAGAGTAAACGAAAACAAGAGTAAAGAAGAAAAAGTAACATTGATTTAATTCAAATAACAATGGAAGAAGAGATCACTTACACCGGTATCACCTGCAGTACAAGCTTACTCTCATTCCTCCATGAAAGTATCATCTCCTCTCAGTTACATAAAGAAAATAAAAAGTACATGAAAGAAAATAAAAACCTAAGTTACAAACTACAAATTAGCCTAAGTTCTACTCTCTGCTTGGTCGTCCCCTTTGCCTTTGAGATTGCAGATATTTATAGAAGAAATGTAGAGGTTAGAGGAGTATGAAGATAGGAAAAGCTGGCTATTTCTGAATTTAAATCCTCCCCTTATCTCCAAACTTGATTTGATGTAGATATTCAGTTATGATCTGCAGTTTATTGGTTGATTGCTGAATATCACTTATCAAATGACAGAATTAGAAATAGTGATCAACATAAGAGTTGTAGTCTTGTAAGTCTGCTTTCTGGATCATCTTGAATCATCAGATTTGAGATTCGATAGTGAAAGTTATGATTCAAATACTAAAATATATCTAGTCAGAATCTAAGTCAAACTTGCTTCATCTCATCCGTTGATCTTCTCTCTATCCATTTATCTCTCTGTATTTGATATTATTCTCAGTTGATATTTAGCTAACCAAAATAGATTTATAAAAATCTGAATTTTATCGGTTTCCATTTGGTGTTATCTTTCTGATTTGCTCTGATCTTCAGCTGAACATTTGCCCCAATCCTTGATTTGTTCTAACTAGATCTGGGATCATCCTCAGCTAACCAAATAGATGCAGTTAAATCTGATTTTAACTGGTATTTATTTAGTTTAATCCCCTTTCTCTTCATTATTATCTTCTACAAAATAGGTATTTAAGACAAGAAAATTAGCAAATTTATTACACGATATATGTAGGATTGTAATGAAAAGAATGCAAAATATATGTACGATCACACCCCCACACCTATCTTTTGCTCATCCTCGAGCAAAAAAACAAAACTAAAGCAAAGATTATTAGACCACTTTCATAGGTCACGCGATTACACTGAGCTTGTGTAACAAGCTGTTAAACCTCTAGATTACCCCTAGAGGACGAGTTTTGTCTTGTGAGGGTTTTCAGTGGATTGCACCCACAAAATCTATAAAGAAAAAGAAAAATGTTAATATTTTGAAAACACATTTTGACAGAAAAATATTTGAAATATTATTGTAAGATTTAAGTAATCTATAAGTTATAGGAAAACTGAGTTTTTCATTCCTAAACTTAGTTTCTAGTCAAAAATTTGTTATCAATCAAAGTAAGGAGTCAAATTGTACTTCTCATCTAGTCTATTACTTTACCCTAAGTCATATGAACCTTGTGACCGTGAAAATTTTGACTAAGGTTCATTAACTCTAACTCTTATGCCATATTTATTTATATATATATATTTTTTGGTGGTATTATTCCTTAGTTCTAATAGGCTTTCTAATCTGCCTATGTAACGAGCTTTTAATCAATGACACCCAAACCAAACGGTCTAGGGTACCGGGTGAGAAAACACCCCAAGGACTTAAGGACTCGAGCAAATAAGGCCTCAAAACTAAGGATTTTATTATATGAACCGCTTTTAGGCGTGAGTACTTATGCTTTATTAGGCACAAATACCCAGCTTAATCAGAGAATTTTTTTTTTGTATATTTTTCCTCAAACTTATCTAATCATCTTTCACATAACTACCAAGGCTTACTTAGGCCAAAGCACCTAGCTAATCAATAATTAGATTTGTTCATCTTTCATAGATCTATTTTTCTTTTTTTTCTTTTTTTTATATAAGGCATAAGAATCTTTATTTTTGAACCCTAAGTGTGTAAGTGTATGAAGTGTGCATATTTCATTAAGGTAAAGATCAAGGCTAAATTACTTTGACAAATTATCCTCCTAACCTTAAAAATTAGACAAATAATCATATTTTGATCAAGTTTAGAAATCCTAATTTTGATTTTCCTATTCCTTAAAATTGACTTAATTTCTTACAAAAAATATGTCAAAATATTGTTTCTATTTTCAAAAAAATTTTAAAAGTAAAGAAAAATGTTAATATTTTTTTAAAATAAAAAGAAAAATCTAAGTTATGTTAGAACCCTGCCCCACACCTATCTCATGCATTGTCCTCAATGTATGAATTAATGCATAGATGCATGAAAAAGAAGACAGGGAAGGAAAATACTACCTTAAGGTGGTAGTTCCGGTGGTGGTCTGATTGGTCCACGAAATGTGGCCCAATCGACTTTGCATGGAGTTCGGAGGAACCCACTAGAAATCACTCTAATATAACCCACTAAAATGATGTATAAATGAAGGATTTTTATTAAAAATTTGACCCCATCTAATTTCCAAATTCCATAATTAATTTTGGAGTCAATTTTGTCAACCACCTTGTCCAAAATGGAGTTTGAAAAGATGGAATGATTGACTTGGACTTAGAAAGTACGGGAACTAATACCGACTCAGAAAAATGACTTAAGTCAAGTAAAGGTTCAGGAGTCGATATTGGTTCAGGAAGTAGGTCCAAATCAAGAAGTTGAAACTCAAGTCCACATTCATTTCCCCACAATGGAGTGTGACTTAATATTGGTGATTCAAGTTCAAGAATGACAGGTGTGGGAATCAAAACTGACTCTAAAATATTACTGAAGTCGGGTAACAAAACAGGAGTCAATATTGATTCGGGAATTTGAATTGGATCACAAAATTGAGAATCTAGGTCACATTTCTCATTGAGTTCAATTTCATAAAAATGAGAACTTGCCAATTTGTCAATGGGACTTTCAAAAGCATGAAATTGGTCAAGTACAATATGATGATCATCAAAGATGGGCGATTCAATTTCATTATGAATTGACACAGGATCCAATGTTGACTCGGGAAAAGATTGAAATCAAGTGAAGACACCGGAGTCATAATTGAATCAGGAAGTAGAAATGAATCACTAAGTTGAGGTTCATGATCATATTCATTCTCAAGTTCAATTTTAGGAAAGGAATAACTTGCCAAACTGTCAATGTCACTTTCAAAATTTTGAGTTTGGGCAAGTTCAAATGATTGTACTGAAATGGAACCTTGTTTTCCAAAACAACACGACTCTTCAGCTCTAACAGAATAGTTTGCGACATTAGAACTGGCAAACGGTGAGAACGTAGAGTTTGGACCATCATATCTATGTCATGATTATGAACGTTTTGAGCCTGAGTCATGGCTTCAAGCATCTTTTCATAGTTGATTGGTTCATCGTTTTATTGCGGTTGGTCTTAAAAAGATGAAGTGTTATTTTGGAATTGGTGGTGAAATTGTGAGTCCATCAGATTTTGTGATTGCTGTTTGGACTCACGCATACTCATTTCCAAAATTGATGATTTTCTATTTTGGACTGGTGGAACTGAGTATGAATCTTAAAAATATTGTGGACAAGGTGGATAAGGAGGACAAGTTGGTTAAAAATTGAACTCGAGGGAGGTGAATCCCTATTGACTCTGGGAAGAGTTAAAATTATTTTGGAAACTATGGTCATAAGATTGGGGGCATGGGTTATATTGATTCGTATAAGACCAATCCGGCACACTAGGTTGGTTAAAGTTATGATATGCCGGATTGGTAATATCTGAAAAAGAGATATAATATGGATTACCATTAAAATTGAAAAAATTATTGTTATAAGCCATATCACACAATAAAACACAAACAAATAAGCAAACAAAGAAAAAAAATTCTAAACTAAGTTAGGGTAGACCTTTGACCTAGACGACTCCTAACTGGTTAGACTGTCCACGGGAGGTATAATGCAGACTTTGATCACAAGCTAATCAGCCAGGTCAGGACAAGATTAGTGGGAGGTATCCGCGCAAAAGCAACGGGCCTAATTAAGCCAAACCACCAGCCTTCAAGGTTTCGCCCCTCAATCCCTTTCCTTAGACACTGATTTGGTAGGAGTCAAATTCTAACACGTTCCCCCTTAGGATAATCTCCTAATTGAGTCTGAGATGTCCCTAGGGCCAACATCTACTCATTTTAGTTAGGCTTGGGTTAGTGAGTGAGGAGATTGTTTGTGGGCTAAGGAAGGGTAATGACTTCCCCACCTTATCTTGTTTATAGGACAAGCTCTTAGATCAATTTAGTGTAGTATACAAGAAAAGCAACACTTAAGCAATGTAAACAATCTAAAAGTGTTCTTATACTAGATGCTATGCACACGTACCTTCGCTCTAGCACTCTTCGACAGTAATGGAAAATGTAAACGAATTAGGCACGTGCCTAAATGCAAGTCTAAACCGTTTTTAGCATTTAACAAACATCATTTTACTGTTGTCTTAGAAATGTATATACAGTGAGTCAAATAAGGAAATAAATAGCTACAGATTTAAACTTTGCAATTCAGCTAACCTGCAGAAAATACAGGTTAGTAGTTCACTCAGATTGCCACAGGAATGTAGCAAATCTGAGGGCTTCTTGGCTCTGCTTTCTTGAGCAGAGTCTAAGGACACTTATATGTCCACTGCAGCAAAAATTCCTTGTTGTCAAACCTGAACACCAAAAATAAAGAAGAAGGATAACCAAAAATGTAAACTTTAAAGAGAGTAACTTACCGTCCCTCCCCGGCAACGGCGCCAAAATTTGATTCAGTAACTTGCACTCTTTAATCTTAAAATCTGAAATACTATATTTGTGTGCAGGTTTAAACCTCAATCACTTCTCCCGCTACTGCCATTCTATGGAGCCTGCTGGAGTTAGCGTTGCCATTGAGGGAGTCCGGGGGGACACTGTTGCTGAGGCAATTGAAGCGATGTCTCTTATGATCTCATCACCTCTTGGTAATACCTTAACCATTTATAAGCAATCTTTTCTTGATATTATTATACCTTATTTTAATAAAGTAATCTTGTAGGTGTTCCGCCTTTGGGTGCATCAACTTCGAGTAAACCAGCGAGTTTTCCCGGGGAATTTAGGGAAAGGATAAGTACTTCAGCTACTGTAGATGCCGCAGATTTGGACGTCTTGTATCGCAACCTGCCTTCTTACCAGCCTGAGCCTGCTGGTGACTCTAAGGTGGCGGAAGAGATAATAGTTGCGGAACCAATCACACTCCCTGTTGAGCCAGTTGGTAAGATGACGGTGGTTTCTCTGACGTCGCCAGTCTTGGCAACTATTGGGCTAAGGATAATCACCAGCCCTACATCTCTGACGCCGGTCGTCGAACCAGTTCTTCCTGAAATAGTTAACAGCCCCACCTCTATGGTGGCTGGTGTACTAGTTTCAATGAAGACTCCTCCCCGACCACTAGCAATCCCTCATCCTTCTCCAGCTAGCGCTTCTGCTATTTCCTCCACCATTATGATGGTAAAACCGGTGGAAGTTCTGTCTTCTGAGATTACTCGATCACCGGGAGTAATTGAAGCTGAGAAAGAATTTGTAGCTGAGATAGTTGATAGCTTCTACAAGAGCCTAAAGCAATCTATTGCTTTGATTTTGAAGGGCTCGCCACCTCATTTTTAGCTCTAAAGATGATCCTCTCTTGAAATATTGAGAGCATTCGAGACTCCAGAGGGGATGACCAAGCTGCCACATTAGAGCTTCTGGTGGAGAAGTTTGAGAAAGACGTGGGTGAGCGATGCCACCTCAGCAGTTTAGACTTGAATTCTTCAGTTGATGAAAAGCTTGGGCGTCTCGTCGCTCAAATGCGAGAGGTTCACTTTACAGTACCGGAAGCAGCCAAGGCAGTATCTTCAGGTTTGAAATCCTTAGAAATAAGGAAAGTAGAAATCAGAGATACCATTGATGCTTCCAATAGTGCTCTTCTTGATGCTGAGGATAAGATTGAGAAGGCCAAAGAGATAATCGAGAGGGCCAATCTTCCCCTATCTAAGGCTGAACCGATGCGTCTTGAGGAGACTGCTTGGCTGGAGCAGCTCAAAGCCCAAAATGATAAAGTCTTGCAGCTGGACATAACACAAAGGGCAACTTTGGCTGAAATTGAGGCTCGTTTGTCCCAGACAGAGAACTTTAATGAAGCTGAGTTGAGATCGCAGGTATTTATCAGAGCTGCTGAAGAGAGGAAGAACAAACTGGCCATCCTCAAAGAACGGATCAAGTCCTACAAAGCACTATTGTAGCTTGAATCCATGTATTTCCTTCTTTTTTTTCCTTTTTGAATCAACAAAAATAATTTTATTTGACTCTTTTATTGTATTTCTTTCTTGTTTTATCTTCTGAGTTTGCAATAATTTCAAATTATATTATAACTCTCAAAAGGAAGGAGATAACTGTATAGTCTTCCAACTTATACCATAAGAATATTAAATAATCTATTCAGAGGTCGATAACATGATAGAATTAGTTATTTGATAAATTATCACCAATAAATTTGAAAAATGAATTGATTCAAATCTTGTTGGGATAAGAATGGGACAAAGTGAATTTAATGATCTTACTGTTCAGAGGTTTACTATTAACATGATAGACCAAAGACCATCGGATTTATGAATAGGTTATGACGAATTAGACACCACAATCACGTGACAGTTCCTACTGAACTAAAAAATGAAGAATTTGCTAG
Organism: Agave tequilana; assembly: GCA_038442645.1. Taxonomy (NCBI): domain Eukaryota; kingdom Viridiplantae; phylum Streptophyta; class Magnoliopsida; order Asparagales; family Asparagaceae; genus Agave; species Agave tequilana. The sequence continues at coordinate 45,648 of JAVJIF010032844.1, forward strand.
TTAAAAGTGACAAACTAGGTATGATTAGACGAAATTTTGCCATTCAGAGGTGATGATCTGGACATGATAACAAAATAGAGGTGAGCCCGACTTTAGGGGCCCGTCTATTCAGAGGTGATAAACTGAATATGATAGACTAAGAAACACTAAACTTGGAATCCGCTGTCAGATGTAATCGTATTAACTTGGTAGCTAGTCCATAAGAGATTGCAAAGGTAGATTAGATTTGGGCTCCTATTGGTTCAGAGGTGGTTGACTGGACATGACCAACTAAGGGATCTCAGGCTTGCAATCTGCTGTTCAGAGGTTTATTGTTAACATGACAGAAAGAACTCCTGGCCTGATAGAGGGAAGGAGAACAAAGTTATGAACTTATCTGTTCAGAGGTGGTGAACTGGACTTGACAGTTAGAGTACCATAAAAGGGAGAGATCTAGGCATTAATCAATTCAGAGATAATATGGACATAACCATTGGGATGTGGCTAGACTCAGAGTCCTACCATTCAGAGGTAGTGAACTCGACATAACGGGGAAGGGACAGTCCCTACCAGACTAGAAGATGAGACTTGGTTATTTGTCAGTTTAGAGGCATCATGGACATAACCGATTGATAAACCACCAAGCTCGGGATTTTTACCTTTCAGAGGTGATATACTGGACATGACAATAAAAAGAAAGAATTCCACTGGGGTAAATAGGACTTGATCATAAATTGTGAGAAAATTGATATCTTATTTGGTGTTATTTGGAAGAAATTATCAGGGTATATTGTTAACGTGACAACCAAGAAAGTTCATAGGGGACTTGAAAGGGAAATTATAGACTTCAAAGAGAGTCTACCAAAACTCGCTTGGGAGTTAAAAAATATGAATCCCATAAGAGATTATATATCAAAGAATTCCGTGGGAATTTAGAACAAGATTTGTAAAGCAGCCTGACAGAGGTAATTGAACATAACAGCAATATAAAAGCACATGTCATCCTATTAAGAGAATGACACGTGGAGTTTTGATCTGTTGAGGATATTGATTTTATCTGTCAGGAACATGTTAGAGTCTCACTATCAGAGGTTTAATGTTAACATGATAGGTTTGACTCGTGATTCATTTTGCAAGGGAAATGAATATTATTTTATATGGTTCTACCATTCCATGGACAGGAATTGGTAAGCGATTTTGGAGAGGAATCAAATGGGATCAGGTCCCTTAGGATTTTTAGCAAACCCTCAACTGTCAACGGGTTTAATATGTCTTTACCAACTATCGTTTGGGTTAGGCTAGTCATGCTATTCCCCTCAGCATGATGAGTTATTGAGGACTTATGTTAAGACTTAAGAGCCAACATTTTCCTCTATCCTTGGCTGTTAGAGGCGTTGGATCATTTTGTTACTTTAAGTAATGTAATGTATCTCCTAGGTTCACTCTGTAGATGAGTTGGGGATTAAAGGAGTGGACACGAATTCTGCAAGAACTTTATCTAGAGATTAACCTTCCTCGTGGAGTCTCTGTCGATCCTTATTTTGTTTCCATGTTGGAAAGTTTCTGCAAAAGGATGCGTCACGAACCTTCTCCAATGAATTTGGTTTGATAAGTTATCAGATAAACTCAATTGATCTTCCATTCGATCAGTTATCATGTTTTGATATGAACGTGGAAACAGTAGAAAGATTCTGCAAAAGGATGCGTCACGAACCTTCTTCAATGAGTTTGACTTAATTAGTCATCAGATAAACTCATTTGATCTTCCATTCGATCGTCATTGGGTCAGATAAACTCCTTTGGTCATTGGGTTACGCTTCGATCGATCGAATAGGAACAGGGAGGTATGCCACCACTGTATATAGAAAAGTCAGGTTAGATAAACCATTCTTCTAATTATCAAGAAGAACGCTTGAAACTGTCACTTAGACATGCTTGACTTCAAAATATGATCTATTCTTCTAAGTTGAAAATAGGTACATGTTTATATACTAGAGAAGAGTGACAAGGCTAAAAATTTGACATTTTGTCTTTATCTTTTCTTCGATATTTACATCTTGCATCATAATATCACCTATGTTCGGTCGACTCGGGGTTATTCGACCATGATGTGATCTATTGAATCACGAAAGAAGCTTTTCTTTGGCGCTCTTCCAAACATTTTAAATCCCAAACCATCATCCATCTTTGTCATTGCTTTAATGTTGACATCATGCATCAACAATGTTCAATTGGTTCAGCGTCGATCGACGTTGATGTGATCTAATGATAGCACAGCTTCTGATGAGTTCATAGGTGAACTAGAGAAGAGTGACAAGGCTAAAATCGACGTTCATAACCTTATTTCTTCTTCAATGTAAACAGTGTTCGATCGGCTCGATACTGGTTGGCAGTGAATTAGAGAAGAGTGACAAGGCTAAAACCGAAGTTCATAACCTTATTTCTTTTTCAATGTAAACAGTGTTCGATCGGCTCGATACCGGTCGACAGTGAATTAGAGAAGAGTGACAAGGCTAAAACCGAAGTTCATAACCTTGTTTTCAATGTTCGATCGGCTCGACACTGATCGACTGCAATATGGTCCATTAAAAAAAGAATGAAGCTTTTTTTTGGCGCTCTTCCAGACATCTTAGATCTGAAATTTCTGATCAGAGGTGTAATGTTAACCTGATCATAAGAAGGAATTTATCAAGGATAGTACTTCTTCAAGAATCTGCCGTTAATCGGCATCATGAGTGTATCACTGTCTGGGGTTATAAGGTGGTATGCTCCATTTGAGTATACTGTTTCTATTACGAATGGTCCTTCCCATTTGGGCTAAAATTTGCCTTTGATTTTGTGCGTCATGATCATGAGTCGTCTGACTGCTAAAACTAAATCTCCTTTTCGGAATACCCTTTGCTTAACCTTCTTATTGAAGGCTTTCGAGATTCGAGCTTGGTACAACTCAATGTGTTGTTGGGCTTGTAGTCATTTCTCATATAGGGCTTCGAGTTCTTGAAGATGTAACCAATCATTATCTTCTTTAGTCATCTTGGTTGTTAAGGCGACCCGTAGTGACGGCATCTGGATCTCTAGCGGTATGACTGCTTCGCACCCGTATACCAGAGAAAAAGGTGTATTGTCGTCGCAGTTCGAACAATAGTTTGATAAGCCCAAATATATTCACCGAGCTTCTCATTCCAATCTCGTTTGTTCGACGAAACAAATTTCTTGAGTAGCTTGATAATTGTTTTATTAAATGCTTCCGCCAACTCATTAGCAACAGGGTTATAAGCAGTTAACGCCACATTCTGAATCCGGTACTTATTGCATACTTGGCTTGCAAATTGGGAACCATTATCATGAATAATTCGCCTGGGGACACCGAACCGATGAATGACATGGTATTTGATAAAGTTGACCATGTTGGAAGTTTTAACTTCACGCCCACTTTGAGAATTAATCGGTTATTGCTAAGATGAACCGATGACCTTTTGTTAATGATGGGTTGATAGGTCCTACTATATCGATTCCCCATGCTTCGAATGGCCACGAAGCAACAGTCGGGTGATGTAACTCCGGAGCTTGATGTATAAAGCTTGCATGAATTTGACAGGCTTTACACCCCCGTGCATATTTGATGGCATCAGCTATCATGGTTGGCCAACAGTAACCAAGTCTGTGCAATCGATCTTGAGTATCAGACATGATTAGTGAGCTCCGCATATACCATCGTATGCCTCTTTAAGCACTTCTTGTGCTTCCGAATTAGAGAGAGAACAGAGAAGGATACCATCATATGAACGATGGTAAAGTGTCTTTACTATCGGATCATAGTAGAAGCGGAGAGACCTTTCGAATAGAAGCTGCTTCCTTAGGGTCATCCGGTAATATGTCATGCAAAGCATAGTCAATGAGGGAAAACCGCCAATCTTTATGTTCGAAACCTATTGAGGTTACATGGACTTCATTAATTTTCAACACATACTTAAGACAAATAAGACATCAAGTGGCCACTGTGAAATAATAAAATGTATCAATAGACAAGGCTAATATAGTGCTAGTGCCGCCAAAGCGTCAGCCTTAGTATTTTGGAATCGGGACACATAACCGATGTAAAAGCCAGCAAATGAATTAGCCATGTTGATGACTGCATGGTAATAATGTACCAAATCTCCGTGCCGAACCTCGTATTCTCCTTTAACCTGATTGACAATCAGTTTTGAATCACCATAAGCTTTAAGGTAGAGTACCCCATTTCATGGGCGAGCTGAAGGCCGATGAGTAAAGCATTATATTCCACTACATTGTCGGAATATGGTTCCATCAATGAAAACACCTAAGGGAGGACATGATTTTGTGGTGAGATAAATACAACCCCCACGCCAGCAATAATCTTGCCTTTAGGGCCCGTTCTTGATGCTTCATCAATGAACATCTGCCACACTTCATCCTCTGAAATCATATTAGATTAAAAAATTTCATCTGGAATATCTTCATGAAGATTTGAGTTTTATGGGACCGGATGAGCCGCTAGACAGTCTGCAAGTGCTTGACCTTTGACTGCCTTCTGAGGGACAAAGAGCATGTCGTATTGAGATAAGAGGATGACCCACTTAGCTAACCTTGAATTCAGCGATCTTGGTGTTGGCCCAGAGGCCTTCCACTCTAGTTTTGATGATGATTAACTCATGGAGTTATGTTTACTAATAATCTTGTGATTTTAGTTTCAGATCATTAATCAAGATATTAGTCGGTGATAGCTTTAAAAAGAAGAGTTTTGGAAGCTTTCACATGGTGCTTCCAGAGCCCGAGCATCAAGATCATACCTTGCACTCGTTGGAGTCTCGCTCGTGGATCACGTTTTGGATCGGGTCGACTTGAAGATGGAAGATCATCAAGAAGACTTAGGTATCCTAATTTAATTTAGTGTGTTTTAGATCCATGTGTAAAGATTAGATAGTTGATATGCTCAAGTGCACAATACACACACGTTTCATGTTTTGGATATTGGTTTTTCGGTTTTTGGTTTAACCGATATTTGTTTTTCATGAATAGTAGATCAAAGCAAGTTTAAATGATTTTTATGTATATTAGATGTGTTCTATATATATACATGCTTCATATCTTAGACAAACTTATTTTGATATGTCTATTCATGAGTTTTAGGAAAAATCAGATTTCCTATTGAAAAATCCAAGTTTGATAAAATATAGTTTTTGGTTTTTGGTAAAAATGATAAGACACAAAAATAGTTCAAATTGCTTTATATTTGAGTTGAAATTTTTATCACATGTTTATATATCAATGCAAAATGTTTAAAACTATTTTTGGGGATTTTTAAAAGATTTATAAGAATTTATTAGAATATTTTTTAACAAGTTTTTCTGACCCAGAATATTGGCTGCCAGGCACTGGCGGTTGACCGAGACGGTCGACCGTGTTCCAGAGCCGGTCGACCGATCGGTCGACCGACGTGCACAAGCCTGTGCACGTTAGCCAGGCAATTGGGCCGGTCGACCGGACCAGAGAGCTCTGCTCTCTGTTTTTCTACGGTCGACCGGCCGGTCGACCGTAGGTCCCAACGGTCATAATTATGACCGTTGGCGGTCGACCGCCCGGTCGACCGCCAGTCGCTTTTGGCTGAGAATTCAGCCAACGGCTAGTTTTAGGGTTTGGCCTATATAAACCCCATTTCTTTGGGTTTTTGGTTAAGGTTTTTAACAAGAAAATTTTCTCTATTCTCTGGTTTTTAAAACAAGTTTTCAAAGTGTTTAAGAGCTCAAAAGATTTATCTTATTTGTTTTAAAGTGTTTTGTTTTATTTCAAAGAAAATTGTTTTTGGGAATTTGTTTCTTGATCCAAAAATCTACATCTATTTGGTATTTTTCTCAAGAGTTTTTCTTTGATCAAAACACTTTGTTTTCTACACTTGAGCCTATCACTCTATCCTATTCTATTAGGATCTTTGTTTTGTGGAAAAAGGATTTGTTTGAGGTTGTGAAAACCTTCAAGAGTTGTAAACCCTCCTTGTATTGTTGTATCCCTCTTTGGTAGAGGTTGATCGGAGTGGTATTAGTTTGTATTCCTCAAGTGTGAGGTGATTGGTTGTTTGGCTAAGGGCCTACCCCTTTTGTGTGAGGTGGTGATTGTATTGCCTCGGTGGCATTGTATTGGTTGAGAGAGGAGTTCGGTACTCCTTAGTGGATTAGAAATCCTTCTCGGTGAAGGCGGGGACGTAGAGCTAGGGGCTCGAACCTCGAAACATATCTTTGTGTTTGTGTTTGATCCATCGACTCTTAACTCTCTCTCTTTATTTGTTTTGTGCATAACATCATTCATAGTATCATTCATATATTGCTTGTGTTGTGCCTTGCATTTGATTCATATTGCTTATCCTTATATGCTTGGATTGTTTGTGTGTGCCTCACTTATACTTAACTACGAGAGCTTCATATAGCACCTCAACCCTTATCTAGGGGAATCAAGAGGAGTTAGTTCAGAGCCCTTCACGGGGAATTCGGCTACACTCGTTGGCTGTATTAAGTATTTGTGCGAATTTGTTTTAGCTTCCGCATTCTTCCGCATTTAGTTTCTAGATTAACACTATCACCTATTCACCCCCCCCTCTAGGTGATTTACAATTGGTATCAGAGCCTACGCTCCTGATACTTTAGGTTCTACAACCTAGGAGTGAGATCCTTATTTGCTAATCTAACATTTGCATTTGTACATATTTTTGTTTGCACACATTTAGTTTGGACCCATGGACTTCATGACCCCACCTATGTTTGATTCTTCCAACATCATTGTTTGGAAGACTAAGATGTCCATTTACCTACAAACCCTAGGCTTGCATGTTTTCCTTGCCGCTACCAAGAAATGCTATCTTGGTAATAGCAATCATATAGGGCCAATGTACAATCCCTTGAGGCTATTAGAAGCACGCTTAATAAAGATTATCTTATGCTTGTTTCTAACCTTGATTCCGCTTTTGTAGTATGGAACAAGTTGACAACCACCTCCACCTCCAAGCTTCAATTACCAATCTAACCGGAGGAATCTAGTGGAGACTCCGAGTCACAATGCTTATTGGTCCAAGGGAATGACTCCCTTGAGGTACAATCGGAATCTCAATTAGATTGTAATCATTCTAATTCTTCATGTAATGAATATGTTGATGCCAATGCTTTGAATGAAGAACTATCTACAGTTTATGAAAAATTATTGAAAAAATATAATGTTTTGAAAAAAAAGTCTAGAAATTAATAATGAAAATAAAAATTTGCTTTCTAGACTTGACATGGTTTTGCAAGAAAAGGAGGAGATTTCTAATGAGAGGGATTCATTAAAATCTCAACTTGATCTTGTTTTAAATGAAAATAAAATTTTGAAAAATAAAAATGATTGTGAAAAAGTTTTAAAGAAAAATTAAAACTTGACTTCAAAAGTTAATTTTGTTTTAAAAGAAAATGATTCTTTAAAAAAAAATTGCATCTATGTCAAAGGATTTAGAAGATTGTTTAAAGAAAAATGAAGTTTTACAAAATGAAATAGATTCACATGTTTGCCATGCTAGTGTAGCTTCTTCATCTAGTTTACCTATTACATGTGTCACCTCTTCTTTAATTGAAATTGATATATCTATGCTTAAGAAGAGTGTTGTTTGTTTGGGCTCCACTTTGAGCTATTGTGCCATGAACCATACACGCTTGGAATCCTTAGATCGAAAGAAACAAGTTCCATCTTTGCATGCACACCCTCCACGGCATACATATGCTCCTCACGGACACACCCATCACATGTATGCTCATGTGTACACTTGTACACATTGTGGACGTAAGGGCCACCTTGCTAAATTTTACTTTGATCGTTTATATGATTGTAATTTAGCAAATAAATTTGTTTGGGTTAGAAAAGGTACTAACCCCCATGGACCCAAAAAGTTGTGGGTACCAAAGACCACCCCTATTGTGTTTGATGTAGGTGTGGGCTCTCGCATGACGTGAGAGTATCGGTACCTTGGAGTGGATGCGTTCCGAGCTTCATGTGGACTATTTGGATGCATCACTTTCAAGGGATGTTTGGTGGGAGGACCACCGTGTTTTGGAGAACTAGAGAGGTGCCTTCATCAGTTTTTGGTATCAATCTCTAACTTCCCTTTATTATTTACATGCTTTCATATCATTGTTTATAGCATGTTTTTGATGTTTATAGATTATTTTGTCAATGCTTATGTTTATTAGATCCTTGACATACATGTATAGCACTTTGAAACACTCATGTTTAATATGGACCATTATTTTAGTGTTCTCACCATTGTTTAGCTATCATGTTTATCATAGGTTTAATAACATGTGAATTTTCATAATAATCATGTTTATATTTTTCATGTTAATTTTTACCTTCTTTTATGCTTCATGATTTGATTACTTGTTTAAATGTTAGTTTTCATTAAGACTAGGATTTATACTTGTATATATAGTGGGCCACAAATAAATTTATATATGTTTGAGCTTGAATGCTTATTTGTTCCCATTAGATGTGCTAGTATAATCTAGTTTTGATGATTCATGCATTTTAAACTTGTATTCCTATTTTTGGATTTATTTTATGATCATGTGTTTTCACTTCATGTATATGTCTATTTTGCCAAACTTTAAGATATACATGTATACCCCTTGAGTCATTTGCTTTCATGCAAATCTTTATATATGGACTCAATTGTGTTTAGGGATATGTATGTATACTTTTCGTGTTGTCAAAATATACATATGCCTTGAAGTATAAACTATTTTTATTGAAAAGTTTGATTTTCATGTTTTAAGGAATATTGAGCTTAATTGTCAATTTTCATGATTATATGTTTCACATAACACTTGTACACTCACCTCTTTTAAAATGTTTCTCATGATTGTGTTTTCATGAGTATGATATGAGCTTTATTGATTTTGAGTGTTTTAGTGATCATGTGATTTACATAGTTTCATGAAATATAATTTTGTTTTATTCCTTACTTGAAGGATTTCGTACTAGTTTAAAAAATTTTCATATAACTAGTTGCGGTATTCTTCATATGGTAGAGTTTTTCAAACACACTATTTTTCAATCCTATTTTTGAAAACCCCTACCTTCCAAGGGTGGTTGGATGGGAGATCATGCTCATGTGTGCTTTATAGTGAAAATCATTTTAAACTTGAACATGATTTGGACGCTAGGATATGAGGTATACACTTGATATTATTGTTGTTTCAATTGGTATCATTGGATCTTTTCAATTTGTATCAATATTGACATTTTTGTATACTCATATATATTGTTTTTTATTTTGGTATCATACGTTCTTAATGACAAATACTTACAATTGGTATCAAGATGTTTATTTGAATAATTTCAAATGATATCAAGATTTTTATGTGTTTTTCTCAAAAATTGGTATCAATGCCTTATTTACTTTCATTGGTTAATATGTTCACTTTCAATTGGTATCATGATGCTACTTTGACATATTTTTAAATTGGTATCTTAATTGATTGTCACCCCTTATTTACATCATTTTTGTTTTAGACAAAAAGGGGAGAATATTGTTTTATTGTTTTTAACCCCTTTGTTGATTCTTTGTTTCGAACAAAAAGGGGGAGAGGAATTTATTGTTTTGTTTTTTACTTTGACCCCTTGTTGATGATTGACAAAAAGGGGGAGAGGTATTTGGTTTATATGCATGTTTTTGTATGCATGTTTTGTTTATTAAAAAAATTGATAGTATTGTTTGTGTTTATGTTTATTGGTATCAAGAGCATGTTTTGAAGATATATTTGTTTTATGCATGATTGATGCATATTCATGTTTAATATTTATTGCATATATTTATTATTTAATGCTATGCATGAGTTAAGGGGGAGCTTCTTTGAAGCTTACCTTTAATCCATGCATATATAACTCCATGAGTTTTGTCATCATCAAAAAGGGGAGATTGTTGGCCCAGAGGCCTTCCACTCTAGTTTTGATGATGATTAACTCATGTAGTTATGTTTACTAATAATCTTGTGATTTTAGTTTCAGATCATTAATCAAGATATTAGTCGGTGATTGCTTCAAAAAGAAGAGTTTTGGAAGCTTTCACATGGTGATTTCAGAGCCCGAGCATCAAGATCATACCTTGCACTCGTTGGAGTCTCGCTCGTGGATCACGTTTTGGATCGGGTCGACTTGAAGATGGAAAATCATCAAGAAGACTTAGGTATCCTAGTTTAGTTTAGTGTGTTTTAGATCCATGTGTAAAGATTAGATAGTTGAAATGCTCAAGGGCACAATACACACATGTTTCATGTTTTGGATATTAGTTTTTCGGTTTTTGGTTTAACCGATATTTGTTTTTCATGAGTAGTAGATCAAAACAAGTTTAAATGGTTTTTATGTATATTAGATGTGTTCTATATACATACATGCTTCATATCTTAGACAAACTTATTATGATATGTGTATTCATGAGTTTTAGAAAAAATCAGATTTGCTATTGAAAAATCCAAGTTTGATAAAATATAGTTTTTGGTTTTTGGTAAAAATGATAAGACACAAAAATAGTTCAAATTGCTTGATATTTGAGTTGAAATTTTTATCACATGTTTATATATCAATACAAAATGTTAAAACTATTTTTGGGGATTTTTAAAAGATTTATAAGAATTTATTAGAATATTTTTTAACAAGTTTTTCTGACCCAGAATATTGGCTGCCAGGCGCTGGCGGTCGACCGAGACGGTCGACTGTGTTCCAGAGCTGGTCGACCGACGTGCACAAGCCTGTGCACGTTGGCCAGGCAATTGGGCAGGTCGACCGGGCGGTCGACCGGACCAGAGAGCTCTGCTCTCTGTTTTTCTACGGTCGACCGGCTGGTCGATCGCAGGTCCCAACGGTCATAATTATGACCGTTGGCGGTCGACCGGGCGGTCGACCGCCAGCCGCTTTTGGCTGAGAATTCAGCCAACGGCTAGTTTTAAGGTTTGGCCTATATAAACCTCATTTCTTTGGGTTTTGGCTAAGGTTTTTAACAAGAAAAATTTCTCTATTCTCTGGTTTTTAAAACAAGTTTTCAAAGTGTTTTAGAGCTCAAAAGATCTATCTTATTTGTTTTAAAGTGTTTTGTTTTATTTCAAAGAAAATTGTTTTTTGGAATTTGTTTCTTGATCCAAAAATCTACATCTATTTGGTATTTTTCCCAAGAGTTTTTCTTTAATCAAAACACTTTGTTTTCCACACTTGAGCCTATCACTCTATCCTATTCTATTAGGATCTTTGTTTTGTAGAAAAAGGATTTGTTTGAGGTTGTGGAAACCTCCAAGAGTTGTAAACCCTTCTTGTATTGTTGTATCCCTCTTTGGTAGAGGTTGATCGGAGTGGTATTGGTTTGTATCCCTCAAGTGTGAGGTGATTGGTTGTTTGGCTAAGGGCCTACCCTCTTGTGTGAGGTGGTGATTGTATTGTCTCGATAGCATTGTATTGGTTGAGAGAGAAGTTCGGTACTCCTTAGTGGATTAAAAATCCTTCTCGGTTAAGGCGGGGACGTAGAGCTAGGGGCTCGAACCTCGAAACATATCTTTGTATTTGCGTTTGATCCATTGACTCTTAACTCTCTCTCTCTCTCTCTTTATTTGTTTTGTGCATAGCATCATTCATAGTATCATTCATATATTGCTTGTATTGTGCCTTGCATTTGATTCATATTGCTTATCCTTGTATGCTTGGATTGTTTGTGTGTGCCTCACTTATACTTAACCACGAGAGCTTCATATAGTACCTCAACCCTTATCTAGGGGAATCAAGAGGAGTTAGTTCAGAGCCATTCACGGGGAATTCAGCTACACTCGTTGGTTGTATTAAGTGTTTGTGCGAATTTGTTTTAGCTTCCGCATTCTTCCGCATTTAGTTTCTAGATTAGCACTATCACCTATTCACCCCCCTCTAGGTGATTTACACTTGGTTTCGTCATGAGGTTATGCAAAGGATTAACTCTAGAAATGACATGTATAGTTTGGCCGACCAAGTAATGTTGCGTCTTTTGAATAGCAAAGACAAGAGCTAAATATTCTTTCTCAATAGGGTTATACCAGGACTCAGTCCTTTCAGAGTCTTGCTCAGATAGTAAATGGCCTGTTCGTGGCCGTCATCATTCTTTTGAGCAAGCAGAGCACCAAGAGAATAGTCTATAGCTTTTACATATAGCAGGAATGATTTGCCTGATGTGAGAGCCCCTAAGACTAGGGGTTTGGTTAGGTATATTTTGATATCCTCGAAAGCTTCTTGACATGCTCTATCCCATATAAACGAAACACCCTTTTTTATAGGCCGTGTGAATGGTTGACAACGGGCCGAGAGAATTGCGATGAATCTTCTGATATAGGCCAACCTACCTTGTAGACCCTTGAGTTCTTTGAGATTCTTAGGTGGATGCATGTTCTGAATAGCTTGGACCTTGTCTGGGTCAAGATGAACTCCTTTTGACATGACAATGAATCTCAGGAACTTGCCGCTTGAAACCTCCAAGAAGGACTTTGTTGGGTTCATTTTCAACTGATGGGCTCGCATTATATCGAACATTGTTCTTAGGTTACGAAGATGATCATTCTTATCGCGACTTTTGACAGCAACGTCGTCAACATAGCATTCTACTGTTTTTCGGAGGTGGTTACAAAAAATTGTACTCATTGCACGTTGATGTGTCGCTCATGCATTCTTTAATCTGAAGGGCATCACAGTGTAGCAGTATACCCCCAATGACGTCCTGAATGAAGTATGCTTCTCGTCCTCTGGGTACATCTTGATTTGATTGTACTCTGAGAAGCCATCTATAAAAGACATTCTCTCAAAGCCACAGATATTGTCAGTCATGACATTAGTGATGGACAATGGGAACTCGTCTTTAGGGCAGGCTGTATTGAGATCGCGGTAGTCAATGCAGACCCAGATTTTTTCATTTTTTTAAGAACGGGGACAATATTAGCAACCGAATCCGGATGTTGCTCCTCCCGTATGAAACCAATTGCGATGAGTTTATAGACTTCAACTTCAATTGCTTCCATAATGTCAGGGCGACACCGTCATTATTGTTATTTCACTGGCTTAACGTAAGATTTAATATTCAGATGATGCATAGCTATTTGCAGATCAAGACCGGGCATATCTTCGTAATTCCATGCAAAGACATTGATATACTCTCGTACGAGTGCTACCAATTCTTCTCTCTCTGAAAGTAATAAATCCTCACTTATAGAGATGGGTTTAGGGTGATCTTGACTACCCAAATTGATCTGAATCACCCTATCTTCAGTAGGCAATTCGCGTTTTTCGAATCACTTTTCCCACTGGAAATCAAGTTGCTGAGCCCATGGTTCAGCATCAAACATTTCAATAGCCTCCTCGTGCTTCAATCGATTGATCGAAGTCATATTGACGGAGAGATTCTTGAAAAGCATCCCTGTACTAACATCTAACTCCTACTCAGATGGCGAGGCAGAATGTGACAGGATTAATTTGTTGTCTTCAGATTGAAACGAAGTAGGAGTAGGAGGTGTAACATATCCTAACCCCCTGTGTGTTTTATCATAGTAATCTGCCGGCTTCCCTTTTGGCACGAAATTTCATAGAAAATCGCGTCATCCTTTTCTGATGTTCAGGCCATTCCCACGCTGCAGGTTGTACCCTATTTTTCTCATCATATGCTGTGCTGATTGTGCATAATGGAAAATTTGCGGGGGCTCCGAGTCTGAACTCGAATCTGTGACTGCAAACCTTCGCAGTTGGGCCCTATCGAATATTATCGGCGATCAACTTCTTTTGGATAGAGGGACCACGAAGATAGACCCTTCTGCACACTCTACAGATGTACTTGTCATGCTTAGTACAGGCAAAGGCATGTGTAGAAAGCTATTGTCGATAGATTCAAATAATTCGACACTCTCAGGATAATCAAAAGTAATATTCTCATTAATTACCCATTCATCATCATCCCCAATGGGATTATTACATTGAGGATTATTAAAATATGCTACAATTGGTTCACGAGCAAAAGTAGCTCGCGTGTCTTCTTCAGACTTTGAATCTGCTTCATTGCCATTATCGCCGTCTTCAGGCAACGATTCTTTTGACGCTTTATTAGCCTCCTGATATAGGAGAGGATCAGTAAAGTAATTTTTCATGCCTTTGAATGGTTGTTTTTCAGCGAACACTGTTCGTACCGTTGCATTGTCTTCTACGTACTTGAAGCACTAGTGCTAAGTAGAAGGAACGATCCAGTTAGCATGGATCGAAGGTCGTCCAAGCAATAAGTTGTATGACGTATCCGCTTCAATGACGTAATACGTTACTTCTGATTTCAGGTCTCCGATTTGACAATGGAGTTAAATCTTTCCCAGTAGGTGACTACTCCCTGCATTAAAATCGTATATCGTAGTAGTTGCTACAGATAGCCGATAAAGCGTATCCCAAGAAAGTAGAGGAGCCTTTTGGGAATGATGCTGAGTGTGGACCCTGGATCAACCTGTATCCTTTCGATACACGTCGAGCCGATGTATCCAGTATAGTACAAGGGTCGATCGTGTTTATTGTCCTTGAGGAGCATATCCTCGGCTGTAAAAGTGATAGCAGGCACTTTTGCCTGTACATGATGACATTCAGAACACAAGGGTTGGCTGTCATCTACGGGGTTTCTGGCATATGTGTCAGAAATGATTCTGAATTAGCCAGTGCGTCCCTAAGTGCTTCTCTTGTCTCTTTCGAGAGATGAAGCAGCTAGTGTATGGTGATACGAGCTGGAATGTTCGCCAGTTGCGCTAAATGTCAAAGCGGAAAGGAACGTCATGTCCCAGGCCTAAAGGTTTCTTCAAAATATGGTCAAACCAGACTTCATTCTGCTTTTCTTTTCCTAAAGTCGGGACTGAAGCCTGAACGGGTATTTTTACTGACGTCGTTTGCTATTGTGTCTCGTCAGTAGTTTTCTCATACTGTTTCAAGTACGATTTTCCAGACCGAGTACCCATTTGGTTGAAGTGCATCAGCCTGTGCCGTGAAAGTATGCCTCTCGTTTTCAGAATCGCTAAGAGAAGTTTTCGTTATATTTTTATCATCTGGCAAAACAGAGACAACGTTGCAGGATTCCCCCTTTGACTTGGATTTCTTTGAATCCCATTGTTTGTCTTGGGCGAGGTATGGGTGCACCCACATGATTTTCCCTGTTTTCAATGCAAGGGACCAAGACCTTTAGCCTCTTGCTGTTTAGCTGAAGGATTATTTATCTCCAGTCCGACTTAGGGATTGGAGGAGATCCATCAGGGACTGTGACTTTTGGCATAGTGCCGAATTCAAGAATCACCATGTTTGTTGTGATTTTCTTTTGTTCTGACTTTAAAGTTAGAACCCCAGCATCAACTAAAACCTGAATTTTGTCCTTGAGGGCAAAGCATTTGTTGGTAGGATGATGAACCATCCTATGAAAAAGATAATAATTGGGATTGTTTGTGCGTCCCACTTCGTTATGGCGTCGAGTCTCTAGCAGATTCAACTTATTCCCCTTTTGGACCAAATGAAATATTATAACCACTTGCTCATCTTTGAAGGAGTACTGCTTCGGCCGAAACTTAAACTCCTGATTATTGATGCCGCTCTTCTTTATCTTCGGAGGAGTATCCCCTGACAATTTCACGGACATAGTCTCTTCCTCTTTGGCTTGAGAAGATTATGCCATCTCGCCGCGCCCTTTATTATTCATACCCTATTTACCTTTGGGTGTAGATGGCTCAAACTTTTTAGTTGACTTCTCGGCTATTTCAGCTTGCTCAACCAGTTCTTTCCAGGTATGGGCCTTGACAGCTCCCATATGAATCTCCACTTCGTCCAGAAAGTTATGCCTACATGTCTATAACAACATAGGCAATGGCATCCCTGCTGGACACATCAGAGATATGTTCCTGAACCGTTCTATGTAATCACGGATGGATTCTCCTTTTTTCTATACAGTGGAGAGGAGTTTATCCATGGTCACCTCAGTGTCATCCTCGTAAAAATGAGAGAGGAACCGAGTCTCTAAATCGATCCAGGAACTGATAGAGCGTGGTGGAAGGCTTCTGAACTAGTTGAAAGCTACTCCTTTGAGAGTACCAATAAACAATCTGGCCATAATAGCATCGTTATCTATTACACTACCAGTTTGAGACCAGAAGAAATAGACATGCTGGTTTAGTGAGCTTTTACCATCATACGTATGTAACATAGGTGGTTTAAACTTTGACGGATATGGCACTGAGTCCCATTCAAGTGGGTAAGGACGAGCCATGCCTGCCTTCTTCAATCATCCCTCTGAACTAAGGATGCGGTCTGTGCTTGGATGCCTTTAAGAACTTCAGCATCGATGAAAGAGCTTTCCTTTGACTTCTCAGTCTTAGGTTGCTCGTTATCATTATGCTCCTCCTCATTATGATTGCTTCTGGTATCATTATTATTTCGGTTGGTGAGGAGTTGAGCTAGCATTTGTTAGATGTTATCCAAGGCTTCTTGCTGGGCCTTGGAGGTTTGCTCTTGAGCTTTCATCCATCAGCGGAGGTCATCATTGTCGTTTTCGGCCAAATGTACCGATACTCTGCCCGTTTGTACCGAGCTGACCGTTGTTGAAGAGACATACCCACTAGCTTCTCCTTCATCGTCTGACCATTGGAATAAACTTTTCAATGGTTCAGGTGATATCACCCCAGTTGAAGAGGATAGCTGCTCATAGTTATAGGGTATTGATACCCTAGATCTT
The DNA here is from genome assembly GCA_038442645.1 of Agave tequilana. Lineage (NCBI taxonomy): Eukaryota > Viridiplantae > Streptophyta > Magnoliopsida > Asparagales > Asparagaceae > Agave > Agave tequilana. Next base: position 62,401 of record JAVJIF010032844.1, read on the forward strand.
GTGCCTCCGAACACACCTTCCTCTCGTTCTAAGACTTGGCCCAAGCTAGGGCTGTAGTCTGAGTCTGGAGAACTGAACGAAGGGGAATTAGCATCTCGTCGCCCTCATCTGCTCCTGAGCAGTTCACGTCCCCTTTCTATCATGTTGACGAATGCAGAGGAAAGATCTGATAGGTTTCGTGGTTTGTTCTTTTTATTATGATTGACAGGGGCTCGAATTGATAGTCGATCAAAAATCGACTATCAAACTTGAAGAGTGGCGGGTACTGGTCCTAGTCGGCAATGGACTAAATGGACCATCACCAAGTGACATCCCACTTGTTCACAACAAGAGGGAGAGGTATGGAGTAGTTCTAACTTTTGTTTGTTAGTTAGGAACTCTCGTAGATCGGTGTTAACCAAGCTTACATGATCTTGCTTGGATACTTGAAGAGATTGTTCAGGCTGGAGACCTCTAGCCTTAAGGTTTCTATTTTTAGATGATTTGAAAATCACCTTATCAGTTATATTAACTTCGCTTGGCGAAGTTAGATGTGTAGCTCCGCCTTAAGGCACGAGCTTAGTACCGGAAGATTTTGGGAGCGAAGTTATGGTGACTTCGCTTTTAGCACGCTATGGTGCTTTGCTCTTTGCCTTACTGCGAAGGTACTTAGCACTGTAGAGTGCTTCAGATCCAGCCTCGCGGCTAAGAACTTTGTTAGTACCTTTAGGTACTGGCGCTGTGTTAGCAACGCCATCAGTAACTTCGCTCGTAAGGGTGAGGTTAGCACTAGGGGCCAATGCTCCTGGATTGGGCGAAGATAGTGATATCAACTTAACCTCGCGGCTAACATCAGGAATGCCGTTGAAATTTAAGGGGATCTTGCCCTTGTCTTCGCGTGAAACGCGAAGTTGTGCTGGAACTTTGCTTGAAGCTTCACGCGGAGCTTTCTGCTTCACCCTCCACATCTGCTTGAAAAGTGAAGTTTTAGGTTCGCAGGGAACCTGTCTAGCCTTGCGTGAGGCACTTTTAGCCTCTGTTGAGAGGAGTTGGAGAGAGATTTGTCCATGTGCTCGTAGGATTATAGTTGATTTCTGCTCTGTAGTCACTGAAGCTTTGGCCACAGAGACGTTTATGTGCTTCCGACGTGGAGCACTGGGCTACCCCTAGAGAGTAGTTCTTCGAATTTTTCTTGATCAAAGTGAATGACCAAGTTTTCAACGACGACGGGCTCAAGATTCTGACTGTTACATTGCAACATTATCTCCTTATTGCCGAAGAAGACCTTGTTTCCCAGCAGAGTCGCCATCTTGTTTTCCATTAAAAATTGATCGGGGAAAAAGGATCGAGGAGCAAAATTATAAGTAATTAAAAGGAAAATTACAAGTAGATCTCCTCTGAGATTTCTGGGAAAGTATGCCGATAGGAATCTGATCAGCGGGCGATCACTTTATCCCTTGGATGATACAATCGATCAGACGATCATGCTGCTTCCTAATAGGATTTTCTTCTCGCTTGGTTCTGGAAATTGAAGATTTGAAAGCAGGAGAACAAGAGAGCCCTTTTACTAAGAATCTCCTCTTGAATTTCTTTCAGCCAATCTCCTCTCTCTGGCCAGCTAGTCCCTCATTGGCTCAGCAAGGGATTATTTATAGTAAAAATAGAGTGTAACCGCCCCTTTGAATTTAGCAAGACTGAATTAGTCTTTAGCTTCGCGCGAGGATACAAATGATCGTCCAGCGAAGATATTTGCGAGCTTCTGGCGAAGCTAGAGAGTTCGTGCGAACTCCTCGCTGTCGTGGCTTAATTGTCTCCACTTAATGTGGGACGAAGTGGGCGAGTGTAACCGCCCACTTAATGTGGCGTTAATCCCACTAAATTAGTGGAGTTCACTTATTAATCCCTCGTGGGAAACAGTCAATTGATGACCTGGCAAAGCTCGCTGCGGAGCTAAATGAGAAGCTCTCTTTTTCGGGCGAAGTTACCTTTGTAGCCTCATGTGAAGCTAAAACTTAGCTCATAGCTTCAGACGAAGTTACCTTCAAAGCCTCGTGCGAAGCTAAGACTCAGCCCATAGCGGAGCTAAATCATTTCTTCCTTCTAGCGAAGCTAGGGAAAAAAACTTCTAGCGTGAAGCTCTTGGATCAGCCTCTGGCGGGGCTAAATGGGAAGCTTCGTGCAGAGCTTATGGCTTCGGCTTTTTAGCGATCTTGGATCTCTATGAGGCTAAGCACTCTATCAAATCTCGATTAGATCTGGCTTCTCTTTAAAGGTAACTTTGACTTATTATCTGCTTTATTGGATCAATAGAGCCCAAGTTGTTACCTTGTCCCTGGCCATCAACTTGTTTTCGACTTATCTTTTAAAAATGTCAATAAGTTAGATGTCGTTCAGACCGGTTGAAGATAAATGTGAGAATTTTGTCCTTTTAGAGTGTCAACAACGGCGTTCTGAACAAGAAGAAAGTAAAATTCAACACCACTACTCACCACTCTGAATGTCTTCTTGATTGTGTTCACGTACGTGTTTGGGGACCTGCTAAGACTGCATTGCTTGGAGGTTAAAGGTACTTTGTCTCTTTTATTAATAATTTATCTAGGCATTGTTGGATATATCCCATGAGACAAAGGTGTGAAGTCCTAGATATTTTCGTGAAGTGAAAGGTTATGATGGAGAAGCAGACTGGTAGGAAGTTTAAGGAGCTACAAATTGGTAATGTTGAAAAGTACAAGAACCAATTCCTACAATTTGGCCAGAACACTGGTATTGGTACTTACTTCACAGATGGAATACATGGGTTGGCTAAGGAGATAAACCGTTCCTTGCTGGAGAAAGTTTAGTGTTTGTTGTCTAATGAATGATTAGGCAAATCGTTTTGGGCTAGGCGATTGTGTATGCTAGCCATCTCATAAATGGATTGTCATCGACTGTGATAGGAGGTAAAACTCCACTGAAAGTGTGGTCTGAAAAAGCTACTCAAGATCATGGTTTGCTGCGAGAATTTGAAGTCCGACCTACTTTAGTGCCAAAGATGGCAAGGCAAATCTGCGAGCAAAGAAGTTTGTATTTTTGGGTGTAAAAAAAATATGAAAGGCTACAAGTTATGAGACCCCGAAATGAGAAGATCATGTTGAGTCAACATATCACATTTGATGAGACTTTAGGGTTGAAGTCTATCATCTCTCAGCAGGTGGAGAGGACGAAGACCAAGGAAGTATCGCAACGGGTGGAGGTCGATGCTACTCCACCATCCCCAGTTGGTTCGGTATTAGTGAAGACTTCACCAGAAGTAACACCGGGTGGAGATCATGTAGCCAATTTTGATGCTGAACAGGTTGAAGACATTGATGAGAATGTCGAATTATTTGCAGTCATAAGAACCAAGATAAAACCACAAAAGTGGGTGAAGAAGAATGAATCTCAAGTTTGTGACCGCGATAAACTGAAATTGAAGGCCGTTGTTCTCCATGATGGTAGTTCCAGTTCGCTGCTGAAGATTCAGTCACAGGTGCTTGAGCTTAATGGAGCTCATTTCAATGAACTACGGTTAGCCTGATCCCTTGGACAAGGTACGTAGGCAGCCACAAAGGTGCAACCATTTGGTGATGCAACCCGTATGAAGCTATATGCTATATTTGGGTTCTCGAGAAGCTGATCGGGACTTCACATAGAGGTGATGAGTTAGACTTCACGTATAGGTAAAGCATTATGATTCACGTAGAGGTGAAGCATTGTGATCTTGATGAACAGTTGATCTTCTGGTGAGAAGATGGTTAAAGCTTACATAAGGGGGTGTGCATCTAGTTTGTTGAAGCCGATGATGGTGTTTGGTGTACTCTACTCAGATTTGGTTGGACTGTCTTGAAAACATATGGACTGGAGAGAGCCAATCAGTTGAAAAGTTAGTATTGGCTCATGATGGGTTCTTCTTGAGGTCATTTGGAATAGCGCTCCATGAAGTTGCTGAATTGGAGACACGTTCGTTGGTCGGCTCGTATGATATTCTCTTCAAGTGAAGTGATGGGAAGGCATATATGGCGCATTCTGTTTGGATAGCTGAGCTGATGTTAGAAGGTGAGAGTTGGTGAGAGTTGCAGGTGGCAACGACAAACTCAATTTGGATGTGGTCAGATCAGTGGGAATCAATTATAGGTGTACTGGCGATTCGTTTGAAGAAACAGGATTCGTCCGTTGGCCAAGTCGAGATCATGTGTCGATTTCACCAAAATCGTGTGTCGATTTCGTTCGCAGTACACAAGTCGAGATCATGTGTCAATTTTGTGTCGATTTCGCTAGGTGTTCGTTGGAGTTTGACTTAGATTTGGAAAATCTTCACCGAGGTGGAGAGTAGTAGGGAGAGAGAAGAGATAAAAGGAGATAGAGGTAGATAGCACAGAGACTAAAAGTCAAAGGGAGCAAGAACGACGCATGCAGCAGGCCAAGACAGATCCCGATCGACCGCCCGGTCAACCGGTGGACAGAGCCCGGTCGACTGCTCGGTCGACCGGTGTGCACGACGTGCACAGACATGGCCCGGTCGATCACCCGGTCGACCGTGGCAAAGGAACAGTCGACCGCCCGGTCGACCGATTGACATGAGCTAGCTCTCGGTTGGTCTCGGTCGACCAGGCTGATCGACCGAAGATAGGGTCGGTCGACTGACAGACACGTTTTGTATCCTTTCTAGATTCGGACTCCTTTTCTGTTTTGGGATCGAATCCAATCAGAGTTTCCTAAAACCCTAGGACTCTGTGGCTATAAATATGGGCTAGAGCCCTCATGTATTGTATCGAAGAATATCCCTGGAAATTCATGAAAGGATCCCTCTGGTATTTATTTGTATTGATTGTTGAATCAATAAAATATCTCTCTCCCTTGCCCCGAGAACGTAGGCAAATTATCGAACCTCGTTAAATACTGTGTTGGTTTGCTTTTCTCTATTATTTCTCTGTTCTTGTCGAGTGGGTACGTCTCCGGCTGCATCTGTCTCTAATTGGCGGATTCCTCATCGGTTGTTTGCCAGCGCGCAACATGTGTGAATCTAATACATCTATAATTGATGGTCGTCAATATTGATCATATGACTGTTGCCACCATAATTGAGTGTCTGTGTTTATTTATTTGAGATTAGAACGACTCAAATAAATTATCTTCCCTATTCCATGCATATATAACTTCATGAGTTTTATCATCAATAAAAAGGGGGAGATTGTTGGCCCAAAGACTCGTCACTCTTATTTTGATAATGATTAAGTCATGTAGTTACAGTACTAATAATCTCGCATGTTTAAGTTGAAAATACACCTAGAGGGGGGTGAATAGGTATGCTAGCTAGTCTAATGATAATGATGCGGAATTAAAAACTATTTATGCAAATTAAAACTATTAAGCTAAACACATAAGGTATAACACAAGAGTATAGCCGAATTCCCGATGAAGGGCTCTGGACTATCTCCTCAGGATTCCTTTAGATTAAGAGTTGAGGTACCACTATGGCTCTCTTGGTTGAATACAAGTGTGAGCAAACAATCCCAAACATATATTTAATTAAGCAAAAAATATATCATGCATATAAGAAATATGAACAATAAGCATAAGCAAGATATAATATGCAAGACATGTAAACACATGTGAGAGAGAGAGAGAGAGCAATCGCAAACACGGGAGATTTGTTATGAGGTTCGAGCACCCTTGGTCTACGTCCCCGCCTTCAACACTATGAAGGATTTCCACTAAAAATGATCCCACTGGATCACTTGGTGCCGCAACACTTACAACGAGTTCACACTAGAACTCTTGGACTCACTAGTCCCCTCACTTGTTCCCGCAAGAACAACACACGCAAGCACACTAGCTTGCCAAGGCCGCATCTCTACACCGAGCTCCCAAAAGAACTCAAAACAACACAAACCCCCAAGTTCGCCTCCTCAAATACAAATTTGAACACTTGGTGATCTCAACACTTTGATCACCTAAAAACACTCTCACAACAAAGCTCTTATAGGATTGATATAGTAATGGAAAGCTCAAGTTTGTGTGAGAAAAACTAGATAGTGCAGTGGAGGAAAAACTCAAGAATTCACTTTTGAAAACACTCTTGAAAACTCTCCTTTTGATATGGAAGTATTAGCCTTAAAACAAGTGGAGAAAACCTCTAAAAGAGACGGAAAAAACTGGCTTTGAAACCCACTAAAAATCTTGTGTTAAACCGTAAGGGTCAAAGTCAGTAGAAAACTCTGCTGTCGGTCGACCGGCCGGTCGACCGACAAACGGTCATATTTTTTACCGTTGCATCCTGACGATCGACCGCCCGGTCGACCGTACCTAGGCTTTGACCTACCAGTCGACCGGTCGACCGCCCTAGAGCCAAACTGGCTGTGCACGTTTTGTGCACATCGGTCGACCACCCGATGATTAGTCTACAATTCTGCATTATTATATCGCATTCCCTACCGATTTATGAATAAAATTTCATTTCTAATTGCGTTTTGGTCTACTTTGCAGATAAATCAAGAGTCCAATGGCCAAAGGGTAATAAGAGCTTAATTAAACCCATTTTTGGGTAATTAAATCCGCAATTTTTGGAGGCCAAGTAAGTGATCTTCTAGATGATACATCGAACCTAAACCCTTATGCACGTCAGATGAATATACGGACAAAAATACCCGAAACGGAGTATACCAAGAAGGTCCTAGGAACCACTCACCAAAAACCAGGGACATAAGTCCCTGGTATTGCCGCGAAAACGCGACAATAGCCAAATTTTTGCGGTAATATGGTGGAGCCACGCGTCGATCTTTGACGCGTGGCCCCGTCTCGTCTTCTAGAAGCTTCTTTTCGTCTATAAATAGCCTTGCAGAGCCTGGAACGCAAGCAATTTTGGATTTTAGGCTAGGTTTTCTATTTTAAGTGTAGTGTAGTGTATGTGTTCTTCTTTTCTTTTCTTTTGTATTTTTATTTCGTTATTAGATCTTGTAGTAGGGCTGAGAGATTCAGAGAGAGATAGAGAGGGATTGATGTAATAGATGGTGACAATCTATGTAAAGGTGCCTCCTTTCTTCTCCATTGTAATCTTCTCCATCTTCTACATGATGCTTAGCTAATTTCTTCTTCTCATGGCAATCTAACTACTAACCACTAACCATCTAACCACTTACTTGATAAATCATATGAATTTAGTAGCCTCTACAAGGCCATGCTCTTGCAAGAGTCATTGATGGCTCATGATGATGGATTCTAACATTCTAACTTTTCTAACACCTAACCCACTAACTTGCTAACTTGCAAATGCTAACTTTATTTCATGCTCATCTCTAACCAGTTTTGATGATTTAATAGTAGTTTGTAACTTGTTTTGTGGTATGAATGTGTTGCTTGAATGTAGAAAAATAATCTTATAGGCCATGCTCTGTATCATCTCTTGAAGCCAAGGATTAGTGATGGCCAAGGATCCACGTGAGACAACTACCACTAAGATATTAGCATGGTTAATGGAGCAATTGGTAGTTAGTAGCCATGAGTTTTATTTTATTTTATTTAAAAAACCAATTTTCAAAACCTTTTTATCATTTTCTTTTCGATGTTTTCACCAACTTCTTAGTTCACCTTTGTTTTCATTTTCTTTACCACAAGTTTCATCTTCTTTTCTATTTTATTTTTCAAATCACTTTTCTTTTATTTTACATCACCGTTTCATCGTATTCTCCACCTATCACTTTCTGGATTTCTTTTCTTTTATTTCTTTCTCATTCTTTAACAAAGAAGACTTGTTAACAACCGACGTGAATAAAAACTGTTAATGCTTCTATCGCCTCCTGTCCCTGTGGATTCGACCCGTTGAGCCAATGTTATAATGGAAGTATCGAGGGAATATTAGCGCACACACATAATTTCATTGATTCATAAAATACACATTTTTGAGTGCTTGTTCTGCTCCGATTAAATTTTTGGCGCCGTTGCCGGGGAATGGGAATGGTTTTGATTTCACGTTTTTGTTAATATTTTCTTCTCTGTTTTGGTGTGCATAACATTCTTTACAGGATCTTAACATTATAGAACAAATACTAGTTTTGCATCTCCCTGCTCTAGAAAGCAGGGACCCAACTTCTAAAGAAAAGCCGCGCAAACGCGACTTTTGTTGCGGATACGCGGCGATTTTGTGATAATTGTGTATCTTGTTGTGCTGGGCTGTGTTCATTGTAATAGCTAGTTGATCTATATTATTACTTTCCTGCTTTGATTGCCTAAACACCGCAATAACCTGAAGAACTAAAATACGGTATTTTGACGCTTCTAAAACAGTTTAGACATTTGCATTTAGGCACATATCATTTCATTTCCAATATACTGTATTTTGTTCTGTTGTTGTGATCTGGATTGAGGTGTACATATGGCATTGCATATAGCATAAGACAAATATGTGGGTAATTTATCACTTTGTATTATACTTTTGTCTATATTGCACACTTGCACGAATTGGACTTAAGGGCAAAACCCAAACAAGATAAGGTGGGGATTTTATTTCCCTTCCTTAGTCAAAAAATCACCTCACCACTCACACAACCCAAGCCCTAATAAAAATTGAAAGACGTTGGCCCCTAGGACATCTTGAACTCATTAAGAGATAGACCGAGGATGGAACTTGTTTTAAATCTTACTCTTGTAAAATCGGTGTCTAAGGTTGGGGATTAAGAGATTACGGCTCGAAGATATCGTGGTTTGGCGTAATTAAGGCCCGTTGCTTACGCGCGGATACCTCCCGCCGTATTTTGCCCCTACCTGGCTGTGACGCCCCAATCCGGCGGGCACGGAGACGACACTGTGACGTATATACACAGATCGAAAATACCCTCACGTATATACGCTAAGCTTCAGTACAGGCAAGAATCAGAGGCGGAAGCACAGTGGCAATATACATTCCAACAGAATAATACGAGTACATGGTTATCACAGAAAGTGATACAATATTACAGAAATATTACATCACCAGAAAATACAAAAGTACATAATACATGAAGAGATATACAAAAACTGAGAGGTGCTCACGAGTAGCAAGAGGGCCTCGGGAGTCAAACAGGAGAAAAGCAGGGAGGAAGAGCGACGGCGGTGTCCGAGCTTCTGCTGCACTCCGATCACCACGGGAGGATCCGCTGCGCACTCTAATCAGTTACAGCCAAGCCACCATGGTCCAGACTCCAGGATCTGGACATGAGAATCCAAGGTTGTTAGCAACCCCAGTGAGTACTTATGATAAAGCCAAATGGCGTGCATAACAGGCATACGTGTACATGATCAAGTGATGTGGTCCAGGCATACAGGTACAGGAAATGACAAGTAATATAAGGAAAATGACATTAAATTCTAGATCAAGTAAATATATGTATATCAATAAGTCTGAGTCGGAAAACATGCATGGAAAATGGTATAGAGAGCATAGGTACACATAATCATGCGACAAAATATGGCAAACAAAATACATTAAACACGCGATAAATATAAGTATGGACAAAACTAGTTGTATAAGCTCAGATTATGGATTCATGGGGTTGATACGTGTTGACTGAATTTTCCTGCACACAAAAATATAGTATTTTAGAATATGATGTGCAAGTCTCAGTTTTAATCCGCGGTAGCAGGGCTATGCGGGTCGTGATCCTCAAGGAGGGACTGCGATGGAAGCGTTAAGCAAGTTATCTCTAAAATTATCTTTTTATTATTAAGTAGTGGTATTTACAATGGGTGGTAGAAAAGAATATGGAGAAGTTGTGATTTAATCTACAAAAAGAAAAGAAAAGAAAAGAATACTTACTTGAGTTTGGTTGAAGAAAAACGTGAAAACCTTACATGTTCTACCTTGCTTAGGAGGCGTTCAACGCATAGATCATAAACTCGAGCCCGGTCCTTGTGCACATTATATCGTCAAGCATATCAAGAACGAAGTGATGCGAAGCTTTGGAAGTGGAGAACGTTTTCATGAACTATCGTTGGCTCTCACGTAGCTTAGTTATACTTGTTTGGAATTCACTTGCATGTTCATCAATCAGCCACAAAGAAATCACAGAGAAAAAGAAATAGAAAACAAAAGGAAAAGTAAAACACAAGAATAATAAACAAAAGAAAAATATTACCTTTATTCATGAATACAATGGCCGAGAAGAGGAAGATACATCGGTGTCACGCTCAATATAAACCTCTCTCTTGAAAATAAAAAGAAACCCTAATTACAAAACTAGAAGAAAGAACGAAACTAAATCCTAGCTTTTGGCCCTTTGCTGGACGCTGGACGCTCTGTACGTTGCACTGCAGGTGATATTTATAGGTGCAGAAAGCCGAGGAGTCCAGGATGAAGTTGCCCACGAAATCTGGGATTTGATCCCATCTATTTTGCCGCAAAAACCAGAGTTTTGCCGCGAATTTGCGGCAAAGTTGGCTCTTCTGGCCACGCGCTTTGGCGCGTGGCCTCTCCTGGTCCGTCCATGTGGGCTTTTGCTTCTGGAAGCGTGATCCTGGCTCTCCATCTTGGGATTTCGAGATAACTTAGTAATCAAGTTACCTTGATCTCAAGTATCTCAAATCTTTTATCTACGAATTCCCTTCTTATCTTTGGCTTTTATGCACATCCTGCAAGAGTTTAGGGTTTGGTAGAATTCTATCCTTCCCTAAACTTTAATAATTGCAACTTTAGCCCTTGTATATTTGCTCTTTGACAATCTGATATTTGCACTTTGACTCTTGGGCTTCAAATATGGGCTTGGATCTGGGCTTTTGGGCTCTTTAAGCTTTAATTCTTTCTTTTTATTATTTCGAGGCCTGCACACAATAAATTACAAATTATTAATAAATGTGCAGAATTAAATGAATAAATATGAAAATGTGATGGTAAATATGATGATAAAAATGCACTTTTCACCTCCAATCACACCCCCACACTTATCTTTTTGCTCGTCCTCGAGTAAAAACAAAGAAAAAGAAAAAGTTAATCTAACCTAACTCACTTTCGTAGGAATCACGATTGCACTTAGCACGTGCAACAAGCCGTTAAACCTCTAGGTTACCCTAGAGGACGAGTGTTGTCTCGTGAGGGTTTTCAGCGGATTGCACCCACAAAATCCATAAAAAGGAAAATATTTGAATTATTATTTGAAGAGACTAAGTAGTCTATAAGTTTTAGGATCCTCATTTTTATTCATTCTTTAAACTTAGTCTTAATAAAGTTAATTGTTTTCCATTTTAGGTAAGAATTAAAATTGAATTTCTAATATAGTCTTTTTCGTTACCAAAAATCATATGCATCCTTATGTTTTTACTAGGAATTCCTTAACTTGGACTCTCATGCCTCTTTATATATATATTTTTTTAATATGTATAACGCATCTAATTTTCTTTCGTGTAAGCATCAAGGCTTCTTGAGGCCCTCATACCTAACTAATTGATTATTAGATGTGTTAATACATATATTATATTTCTTAGTCTTCTTAGGCTTTCTAATCCACCCATGTAACGAACTTAAAGTCGATGACTCCCAAACCGGTTGGTTTTAGGGCACCAGGTGAGAAAATACCCTGCGGACTCAAATTCGAGTGAACTAGGCCCCAAAACTAAGGACTTTATTTTATTTACTCACCTTTAGGCATGAATACTTATGCTTCTTGAGGCACATGTATCAGCTTAATTGGTGATTTTTTTTTCTTTCTTTTTTTTTTATGAGGCACAAGGTCTTTGTCTTAGAATCCTAGATATGCATTTGGTATGCACATTTCATTAAGGTAAAAATCAAGACTAATTATTTATTCAATTTCTCTTCCTATACCTAAAATTTAAACAATTTATTTATTTTGACCAAGTTTTTAGAAATCCTAATCATGATTTTCCTAATCCTTAAAACTAACTTAGGTTTCTTTCAAAAAAATAAGTCAAAATACTGTCCTTTTATAACATTTTTTTTTTTAAATTTTTTTTTTTATTAGCAATTTTTGTTAGTGTCTACTTATGTTAGTATGTTAGTAAAGCCCACCCCCACACTTATCTCATGCATTGTCCTCAATGTATGAATGAATGCATATATGCATGAAACAGAACAAGGGAAGGCGAAAGTTACCTTAGGGTGGTGGTTCCGGAAGTGGTCTAATTGGTCCACGAAATGCGGCCCAATCAAGATAACAAATAATTTGGTAGAACCCACCAGAAACTTTCCTTACATAACCCACTAAAATATATGTATAATCAGTTTTTAGTATTTCCACCCCATCAAATTTCCAATTTTCATAATAAATTTCAGAGTTAATTGTCTCAACCTCCTTGTCCCAAAATGGAGTATGAAAAGATGGAATTATTGACTTGGACATTATAGGTACGGGAACGAATACCGACTCAAGGAAGATGCTCAAATCAAGTAAGGGCTCAGGAGTCGGGCTAGGTTCAAGAATTGGGTCCAAGTCAAGAAATTGAAACTCAAGTCCACAATCTTCTTCCCACAATGGAATGTGACCTAATATGGGTGATATCTCTTTACTTCCAATATTATGGAATTCTAGCTCATCGCCATACAATTCTTCAAAACTAAGGTCAACATCTTCCGTCAGAATTGTACAATCAGTTTCAGAAGTAAAGAGATTGTGAGAATCTAGGTCAAGTTCAATATGATCATCTAAAATGGGTGATTCAATTTCATAATGAATTAGAATAGGATCCAATGTTGACTCAGGTGGAGACACTGGAGTCATTATTGGATCAGGAAATAAAATTGAATCATCAAGTGGGAGATCATGATCATATTCATGCTCAAGTTCTATTTCAGGAAAGGAAAAACTTGCCAAATTATCAAGAATTGGAGTTTCGGCAAGTTCAGATGATGGCACTGAAATAGAATCTTGTTGTCCAAAGCAACTTGGTTCGTCGGCTCTAAGAGAGTGGTCAGCGATATCAGAATTTACCGAACTGTAAGAACGCAAAGATTGAACCATCATATCTAAATCATGCTCGCGAGCTAATCTAGCCTGAGTCATGGCTTCAAGCCTCTTTTGGAATTGGATTTGGAAAGAGGAAGTGAGATCGTGATGAAGTTGTGAATCGGTGGACTCACGCATCATCATGTCTAAGATTGATGGTGGTTGTTGCTTGGACTCGTGCATACTCATCATTTCCCCGATAGATGGTTTTCTATTCTGAATGGGTGGATCTGAGTATGAATCTTGGGAAGAATGTGGACTAGATGGATATGGAGGACAATTTGGTTGAGAATTAGACTCGGGGGACTCGAAACCCCATGAACTCTGTGACGAGTTGAAATTATTATGGAAATTATAGTCATAAGATGGGGGGTGTGGGTTATATTCATTCGGATAAGACCATTCCAGCACACTAGATTGGTCAAAGTTATGATATGCCGGTTTGGTAATATCCGAAAAAGAGTTTGGTGTGTAATATGGATTAAAATTGGAATTATTATATGCCATATCACACCAACACAAACAAAACAAACAAATAAACAAAAAAAGAAAAAAAATTCTATCCTAAGTTAGGGTAGACCTATGACCTAGACGACTCCTAACTGGTTAGACTGTCCACGGGAGGTCGGGTGCAGACTTTGACCACGAGTTAATCAGCCAGGTCAGGGCAAGAGTGGTGGGAGGTTTTCCGTCAAAGACGTTCCTTAATTAAATAACCACCAATCTTCGGGCTTTCGGCCCTCAATCCCTTTCCTAGACACTGATTTGGCAAGAGTCAACTTCCAGCACTGTTCCCCCTTAGGATAATCTCCTATTGAGTCCGAGATGTCCCTAGGGCCAACGTCTACTAATTTTTAAGTTAGGCTTGGGTTAGTGAGTGCTTGGGATATGATTTTTGGGCTAAGGAAGGGTGATGAAACCCCCACCTTATCTTGTTAATGGGTTATGCCCTTAAGATGAATTAGTGCAAGTGTACAAGATAAATAGATAAGAATCACTCAAAGCAGAAGATCAACCAAGAGATGAATCCTATTCTACATGCAATGCGTACGTACCTTGCGTCTCCAGCACTCTTCAACAGTAAATAAAAATAATTGAAAAGACACGTGCCTAATATGCAAACGTCTAATCAAATTTTATTTTTAACAACCAATAATTTACTGTTGAATTATTAGCAATTTACAGGTATATCACAGAACAAATCAGAACAGAGCAGAAAGCAGAATTTTTAACTTGAAGCACCCTGCAAAAAATTGGATCAGTAATTCACCATTGTTGCCGCGTTTCCGCGGCTCTGGCCGCGGATCCGCGGCAAAACAGTGGGTTCTGGTGCTCTGCCTTCGAGGGCAGAGGCACATAATAGCAATATGTCCACTGCTGCTGCTATGTTTCTGTTTCCTGTTCTCCAAACCTGCAAACAGAAAAGAATAAAGAATTAGTTAAAAATTAAAATTTTGTTTTAGAGATAAACTTACCGTCCCTCCCCGGCAACGGCGCCAATTTGTTGACTGAATTTTCCTGCACACAAAAATATAGTATTTTAGAATATGATGTGCAAGTCTCAGTTCTAATCCGCGGTAGCAGGGCTATGCGGGTCGTGATCCTCAAGGAGGGACTGCGATGGAAGCGTTAAGCAAGTTATCTCTAAAAATTATCTTTTTATTATTAAGTAGTGGTATTTACAATGGGTGGTAGAAAAGAATATGGAGAAGTTGTGATTTAATCTACAAAAAGAAAAGAAAAGAAAAGAATACTTACTTGAGTTTGGTTGAAGAAAAACGTGAAAACCTTACATGTTCTACCTTGCTTAGGAGGCGTTCAACGCATAGATCATAAACTCGAGCCCGGTCCTTGTGCACATTATATCGTCAAGCATATCAAGAACGAAGTGATGCGAAGCTTTGGAAGTGGAGAACGTTTTCATGAACTATCGTTGGCTCTCACGTAGCTTAGTTATACTTGTTTGGAATTCACTTGCATGTTCATCAATCAGCCACAAAGAAATCACAGAGAAAAAGAAATAGAAAACAAAAGGAAAAGTAAAACACAAGAATAATAAACAAAAGAAAAATATTACCTTTATTCATGAATACAATGGCCGAGAAGAGGAAGATACATCGGTGTCACGCTCAATATAAACCTCTCTCTCTCTTGAAAATAAAAAGAAACCCTAATTACAAAACTAGAAGAAAGAACGAAACTAAATCCTAGCTTTTGGCCCTTTGCTGGACGCTGGACGCTCTGTACGTTGCACTGCAGGTGATATTTATAGGTGCAAAAAGCCGAGGAGTCCAGGATGAAGTTGCCCACGAAATCTGGGATTTGATCTCATCTATTTTGCCGCAAAAACCAGAGTTTTGCCGCGAATTTGCGGCAAAGTTGGCTCTTCTGGCCACGCGCTTTGGCGCGTGGCCTCTCCTGGTCCGTCCATGTGGGCTTTTGCTTCTGGAAGCGTGATCCTGGCTCTCCATCTTGGGATTTCGAGATAACTTAGTAATCAAGTTACCTTGATCTCAAGTATCTCAAATCTTTTATCTACGAATTCCCTTCTTATCTTTGGCTTTTATGCACATCCTGCAAGAGTTTAGGGTTGGGTAGAATTCTATCCTTCCCTAAACTTTAATAATTGCAACTTTAGCCCTTGTATATTTGCACTTTGACAATCTGATATTTGCACTTTGACTCTTGGGCTTCAAATATGGGCTTGGATCTGGGCTTTTGGGCTCTTTAAGCTTTAATTCTTTCTTTTTATTATTTCGAGGCCTGCACACAATAAATTACAAATTATTAATAAATGTGCAGAATTAAATGAATAAATATGAAAATGTGATGGTAAATATGATGATAAAAATGCACTTTTCACCTCCAATCAATACGTCGAGAGAATAATCCAAACAAGGAAACCCTCATCTATATACCACATATCCGATGTCACCATCATCTGAATTCATACAACTTGAGTTGCCCGAAGAGTAACAGAACTATAGTGTATTTAGAGTAATCATCATGTGTCATAAAGTAAGGTATCAACTTAGGGCATAACATTGTAACTAAAATATAAAGGTGTTGCATTTTAATTTATCCAATAGTAATAATCAGTACCGTTTGATATTTCAATCGCCTCCCTACCAGCGCCTCACATCACCGATAGTCCATACTAGAGTTCACACTCTGTAGAACTTACCCGGGTCTGATATGTGAGTACTAGGACCCGAACGAAGGAGAGACCCAATATCACACGTTCCTAACCTTATTACTGTTTGGTTATTTTAGTTATTCATCCGATCCATATGCTTTTATATGTGCTACCGACACACATACATCCACTTATAAATAAGACGAGTTATTATTTGAAAACTGATAAATCTGATGGCTCATATTTATAGTGGGTCCCATCTTTACCCGGGACTAGCTCAGGAGTACAGGCTACTGCTTCTGGGGACTTATCATTACGCGCCCCACACGACACTTCAGATTCAGGCTACTGCTTCCGGGGACTTATCGTTACGCGCCCCACACGACACTTCAGAAATATCACTATTATAAATATGAAATCATACCGGTTTCCATCAGTTTCCCCCACCTAGTGTAAGTTGAGTATTTTTATTATTTATATTGCCCAAAGATAATGTCCACAAGTGTATATAGTATAACCATGATTATCCAACTACGGGAATTAACAGGAGTATAATATCAGGAGTCACCTTTTTTCAGGGTTTCAGGAATACAGGAGTTCAGGAGTACAGGAGTTCAGGAGTACCAAACATCTGGTAATAGTATAATAATCATGCCAAGTTCCCGTAAAAGTAATAGTCATGAATATGTAAAATAATACATGTGCCACAATATCAGGTCAAGTGTACCAGTACTAGGTGATAGCATGTTAAGTGTCAAGTGTTATTATATCAGGTGTCAGGTAGCAGGCGATAAGTATAGCATGTCAAGTACCGGTATCGGATATGAAATAATAAGTATAGCATGGCATGTACCGGTATCGATATCAAGTGACAAACATGGCAAGTACCGGTATCAGATATCAAATAATAAGAGTAGCATGGCAAGTACCGGTGTCGATATCAAATAATAAGTATAGCATGGCAAGTACCGGTGTATACATGTTAGGGTCAGGTAACTAATATGTCGGTAAGAGTCACAATAACAAATATCAGGTATCAACCAGTCACATAACAAGGTACAGGAGAAAATGGTATAAACAATTCAAACTCTTTTTATAATAACAATAAATTTATCTTTTAATTAGCTAGGCGAAGCCAAGTAAAGCGGGAGCAGACCTAGACATACCCGGTATAATACCGGTTCGACAAAGTATAATAATGGCCGGAAGCTATTTATAAAGCATGATAATCATTTATATAACATATACTAACTTGCATAAAGAGACATCATATATTAAAAGCAAGATAATAATTTTTAAATATGAAACGATGGTAATAAAGTAAGAAATGTTAAAGAATTATACTCGTATAATGATAAAATAGAAGTATGTTAAAAAGAAACTGTACTCGCCTGAAACCGGGATGAAATACCGATTAATATCCGAGAAATCCGCGAACCAGTGCGAGCAAGCCACTAGCCCATATATATTAAAATATATAAATATAAATATAAATATTAGAGAGGGAATGAGAGAGAGGAGAGAGAGGAGAGAGAAGTTGTAGGAAGAGAGAGAGAGAGAGAGAAAGTAGGGTATTTTTAGAAATAAATTTGGAATTAAAAGGGGAGGGGTAGGGTTGTAAATATGGAAAGTAACTTGGGAATGAGGGTATGGGTATTTTAGGAATGTAGAAAAGTAGGTTTTATTAAGGGATAAGAAATTAAAAGAAAGAAAGAAAAAAAGGAAAAAGAAAAAGGAGGGAGGCGGCCGGCGGCCGGCCGGCCGCCGCAGGCGGCCCTGGGGAAGCGGCGCGCCGCCGAAGGTGGTGGGGGCGGCGCGCCCGGCCAAGGGGGGGAGGAGGTGGTGTGGAGTTGTGTTGTTTGGTTGTTTGGTGTTGATGAAGGGGGGGTGAATAGGTGATAATGCTAATCTAGAAACTAAATGCGGAAGCTAAAACAAATTTGCACAAACACTTAATACAACCAACAAGTGTAGCCGAATTCCCCGTGAAGGGCTCTGGACAAACTCCTCTTGATTCCCCTAGATAAGGGTTGAGGTGCTATATGAAGCTCTTGTGGTTAAGTATAAGTGAGGCACACACAAACAAGCCAAGCATATAAAGATGAACAATATGAAAAAATACAAGGCACAATACAAGCAAATAGATATGAATGATATGAATGATGCTTTGCACAAATAAAGGAGAGAGAGTTAGAGAGACAATGGATCAAACGCAAACACAAAGATATGTTTCGAGGTTCGAACCCCTAGCTCTACGTCCCCGCCTTCACCGAGAAGGATTTCTAATCCACTATTTTGTCCAGCGAGGACTCCCACCGAGGGACCTCCACCGAGGAGGATTTGTACAACAAGGGAGTACCGAACTCCTCTCTCAAACACCGCCTCACAACCGAGGGGTAGGCCCGTAGCCAAACAACAACCAATCACCTCTACCGAAGAGGGATACACAAACCAGCTCCACCTCTCACTAGAGGGAGCAAACCACAATCTCAACCTCTACCAAAGAGGGAGCAAACTAATCACCCGATCAACCTCTACCAATGAGGGATACAACAAAAGCAAGGTTGTTTACAACTTGGAGGCTACAACAACCTCAAACAATCTCTTTTCCCACAAACAAATGATCCTAAATAGATTAGGATAGAGGATAGCTCAAGTGTGAAAAAACTAGAGTTTGGAAAACAAAAACTCAAAGAAAAATACTTGGGAAAACTCTTGTAAAAGATAGAAATGAAGAACCAAAACAAAATCTCCCAATTTTCTATTTTCTTTGATTTTTCCAAAAACTCTAAAACAAATAAGATTGATCTTTTGAAGCTCTAAAACACTTTTTAAAACTTGTAAAAATACTTCAGAAAACTAGGAATTTTTGCTCTTGAAAATCTTAGCCAAATCCTTAAAGAGATGGGGTATTTATAGCCCCAAAGGAAAACTAGCTGTTAGGCTGATCTGGCAGCCTGACAGGCTTGCGGTCGACCGCTCCGTCGACTGCCAACGGTCAAAAATATGACCGTTGGAGCAATCCGGTCGACCGCCCAGATACAGAGAGCAGAGCTCTCTGGTCCGGTCGACCGGTCGGTCGGCCGTCCCACTGTGCTGCCAGACGTGCACAGCTCTGTTGCACGTCGGTCGACCGCAGGGTCGACCGGCCCTTGGTTCGGTCGACCGTGCGGTCGGCCGACCTGGCCTGTCAGCCACAATCCTGGGTCAGAAACTGGGGTTAAAATTATTTTTAAAAAAATCTTTTATCTCTTCTAAAAGTCCCCAAAAATAGTTTTCTCATTTTGCATTGATATATAAACTTGTGATAAACATTTAAACTCAAATATCAAGCATATGAAACCATTTTTGTGTTTTAACATTTTTACCAAAAACCAAAACTTGTATTTTATCAAACTTGGATTTTTCAATACATGAATAGGAAAGTCAAAATAAGTTTGTTTAAAAGTTAAGCATGCATATATAGAATGAAACTACTATACATAAACCAATTAAACTTGTTTTGATCTACTATTCATGAAAAACAAATATTGGTTAAACCAAAAACGGAAAACCAATATCCAAACATAAAACGTGTGTGTATTGTGCACTTGAGCATATCAACTATTCTTATCTTTACAAATGGATCTAAACACACTAAACTAAACTAGGATACCTAAGTCTTCTTGACGATCTTCATCTTCAAGTCGACTCGATCCCAAACGTGATCCACGAGCTAGGCTATGTTTGATCTTGATGCTCGGGCCCTGGAATCACCAAGTGAAGGCTTCCAAACTCATCTTTTTGAAGCAATCACCAACTAATATCTTGCTAAATGATCTGTAACTAAAATCACAAGATTATTAGTAAACATAACTACATGAGTTAATCATCATCAAAACTAGAGAGGAAGGCCTCTGGGCCAACAATCTCCCCCTTTTTGATGATGACAAAACTCATGGAGTTATATATGCATGGATTAAAGTTAAGCTTCAAAGAAGCTCCCCCTTAACTCATGCATAAACAAATAAACATAATGAATATGCAATGAAGGCTCTTAAACATGAATGCATAAATATGCATAAACAATAAAAGGCTCTAGATACCAATGAAATGTTCAAAAACAAAACATGCTCTAGATACCAATTAAAATTAAACTAAATTAAACGTAATATATGCAAAACATAAACATGCATATATAAAACACAATCAAACTCAAAATCTTTCTCCTCCTTTTTGTCAATCATCAACAAAGGGGTAAAAATTAAAAACAAAACAAAATCTTCTCCCCCTTTTTAATACAAAGAAACAATCATCAATAAGGGGTAAAAGCAAAATCAAATCAATAAATTTTTCTCCCCCATTTTGTTCGAAACAACGAATCAACAAAAGGGTTAATAAAAATAATGTTCTCCCCCTTTTTGTCTAAAACAAAAACAAAGTCAATAAGGGGTGACTTAAAACATGATACCAATTAAAAATATGTCAATGAAGTGCCTCTTGATACCAATGAAAGTAACATCTTGATACCAATTGAAATAATTGTTCATTAAGAGCAAATGATACCAAAATGGAAATTCAATATTTTCTATCATAAAGCAAGGGAGTGGAAGTCAAATACCAATTGAAATATGAAAATCGAATTTTCTCCCCCTTTATGAAATACCAACAAAAACAATGCGTAGGCTTGAAATAAGATACCAATTGACAATTGAATCAATTGAAACAAAGTTAAACTTCAAGCTTTAGCATAAATAAAATTTTGTGCTTAAAGATATAGTGATATAATAAGCACAAATAAAACATATATATGTATGAAAAGTTTAATACCAATCGAAATTGATACTATTGGAATTGAAAGCATTCATACATACAAACATATATGAGTATACAAGAAAGGTCAAAATTGATACCAATTGAAAGAATCCAATGATACCAATTGAAACAACAATAATATCAAAGTATAACTCATATAACTAACCTCCCAACACATGCTTATATTTAAAAGATTTTCTATGTAAAGAATGCACAAGGCATGGTCTCCCAACCAACCGCCCTTGGATGGTAGGGGTTTTCAAAATTAGGTTTGAAAAATATAGTTTGTTTGAAAACTCTACCATATGAAGAATACTGTAACTAGTTATATGAAAAATTTGTAAACTAGTATGAAATCCTTCAAGTAAGGAATAAAAACAAATTATTTTTCATGAAAACACGAATTCCACATGATAATAACACTCTAAGCCAATTAAGCATAAAAATGACTCATGAAAACAAACACATGAGTAAACAATAAATGTGAGTGTACAAATAAGATGTGAAGATCATAATCATGAAAGATGGACAATAAGCTCAATATTTCTTGAAACATGAAAACATGAAAATCATTAAAACTTATTTAATCTTCAAGGTATATGTATGTCCTATACAAACTAAAGTATACATACATATCCAAACACAACGAGTCCACAAAAATATATGCATGAAGGCACGTGGCTCAAAAGGATGTATATGTATAAACAATAATTTGAATAAAATGGACATATACATGAAGTTAAACATAAACACAAAAAAAAACATGAAACAAATCCAAAAATGGAATACAAGTTTAAAATGCATGGATCATCAAAACTAGACTATACTAGCACATCTAATGGGTTCAAATAAGCATTCAAGCACAAACATATATAGATTTATTTGTGGCCCACTATATGTACAAGTATAAATCCTAGTCTTAATAAAAACTAACATTTAAACATGTAATCAACGCATGAAGCATAAAAACAAGATATAATCAACATGAAAAACATAAACATGATTATTATGTAAATCTTCATGTTATTAGATTCATGATGTACATGATAGCTAAACCATGGTGAGAACACAAAATAATAGTCCATATTAAACATGGGTGTCTCAAATACTATACATGTATGTCAATGGTCTAATAAACATGGCATCTTCATAATAATCTATAAACATCAAAACATGCTATAAACAATGAACATGAAAAGCATGCATAAATATATAAGGAGTAAGACATTTATACCAAAACCGATGAGGGCACCTCTCTAGTACTCCAAAACATGGTGGTCCTCTCCACCAAACATCCCTTGAAAGTGATGCATCCAAAATGTTTCCTTTAAGTACGAAACGCATCCACTCCAAGGTACCTCAACTCTCACGTCATGCGAGAGCCCACACCTACATCATAAATAAGAGGGGTGGTCTTTGGTACCCATATCTTATTGGGTCCATGGGGGTTAGTCCCTTCTCTAACCCAAACAAAATTATTTGCTAAATTTACATCATGTAATCTATCAAAACAAAATTTAGCAAGGTGGCCCTTATGTCCACAATGTGTACAAGTGTACACATGAGCATACAAGTGATGATGGTGTCCATAAGGAGCATGTGTATGCCGTGAAGGGTGTGCATGAAAAGATGGAACTTGTTTCTTTCGAAACAAAGTTTTCAAACGTGTATGACCTACTACACATTGGCTCAAAGTGGAGCCCAAACAATCAACACTCTTCTTAAGCATGGATATATCATTGTTAATCAAAAAGAAGTGTGGCATGCAATGGGTGTGCTAGATGGAACTACCCTAGCATGACAAACATGTGCATCTATTTTATTTTGCAAAACAATATTTTTCTTTAAATAAATATCTAAATCATTTGAAATAGAAATAATTTTATTTTTCAAAGCAACATTCTCCTTTAAAACAAAATCAATTTTTGAAGACAAGTTTTCATTTTTCTTCAAAATATTTCCACAATCATTTTTATTTTTCAAAAAATTATTTTCTTTTAGTGCAAGGTCTAGTTGAGATCTCAATGAATCCCTTTCATTATAGACCTCAACCTTTTCTTGCAAAACCTTGTCAAGTCTAGAATGCAAACTTTTATTTTCATTTTCATTTTCAAGGCCTAGACTTTTCTTTTTCAAAATTTTATATTTTTCAAACAATTTTTCACAAACAATAGATAACTCTTCATTCAAAGCATTGGCATCCATATAATCATGATCATCAAATGAAGAGCTAGCATCATCATCATCTAAGTGGGTTTCTGAGTGTACCTCAAGGGAGTCATTCCCTTGGACCTATAGCATTGTTGTGGCTCGGATTCATCTCCACTAGATTCGTCCTCTTGTTGGATTTGTATTTGAAGCTCGGAGGTGGTGGTGGTTGTCAACTTGTTCCACACTGCAAAGGCGGAATCAAGATTAGAAACATGCATAAGATATTCTTTAGGTAGCGTGCTTCTAATGGCCTCAAGGGCTTGTGCATTGGCCCCTATATGCTTGCTATCACTAAGATAGGATTCCTTGGTAATGGCAAGGTGAACCTTATATCTTAGGGTTTGTAAGTAAATGGACATCCTAGTCTTCCAAACAAGAATGTTGGAAGGGTCAAACATAGGTGGGATCATGAAGTCCATGGATGTAAACTATATGTGTGCAAAAAAGCAAAATGCAAATGATAGATTAGCAAACAAGGATCTCACTCCTAGGATGTTAAGCCTAAGTATCAGGAGCGTAGGCTCTGATACCAATTGAAAAATCACTTAGAGGGGGGGTGAATAGGTGACAATGCTAATCTAGAAACTAAATGCGGAAGCTAAAATAAATTTGTACAAACACTTAATACAACCAACAAGTGTAGCCGAATTCCCCGTGAAGGGCTCTGGACTAACTCCTCTTGATTCCCCTAGATAAGGGTTGAGGTGCTATATGAAGCTCTTGTGGTTAAGTATAAGTGAGGCACACACAAACAAGCCAAGCATATAAAGATGAACAATATGAAAAAATGCAAGGCACAATACAAGCAAATAGATATGAATGATATGAATGATGCTTTGCACAAATAAAGGAGAGAGAGTTAGAGAGACAATGGATCAAACGCAAACACAAAAATATGTTTCGAGGTTCGAGCCCCTAGCTCTACGTCCCCGCCTTCACCGAGAAGTATTTCTAATCCACTATCTTGTCCACCGAGGACTCCCACCGAGGGAACCTCCACCGAGGAGGATTTGTACAACAAGGGAGTACTGAACTCCTCTCTCAAACACCGCCTCACAACCGAGGGGTAGGCCCGTAACCAAACAACAACCAATCACCTCTACCGAAGAGGGATACATAAACCAACTCCACCTCTCACTAGAGGGAGCAAACCACAATCTCAACCTCTACCAAAGAGGGAGCAAACTAATCACCCGATCAACCTCTACCAAAGAGGGATACAACAAAAGCAAGGGTGTTTACAACTTGGAGGCTACAACAACCTCAAACAATCTCTTTCCCCACAAACAAATGATCCTAAATAGATTAGGATAGAGGATAGCTCAAGTGTGAAAAAACTAGAGTTTGGAAAATAAAAACTCAAAGAAAAATACTTAGGAAAACTCTTCTAAAAGATAAAAATGAAGAACCAAAACAAAATCTCCCAATTTTCTATTTTCTTTGATTTTTCCAAAAACTCTAAAACAAATAAGATTGATCTTTTGAAGCTCTAAAACACTTTTTAAAACTTGTAAAAACACTTCAGAAAACTAGGAATTTTTGCTCTTGAAAATCTTAGCCAAATCCTTAAAGAGATGGGGTATTTATAGCCCCAAAGGAAAACTAGCCGTTAGGCTGATCTGGTAGCCTGACAGGCTTGCGGTCCACCGCCCGGTCGACTGCCAACGGTCAAAAATATGACCGTTGGAGCAATCCGGTCGACCGCCCAGATACAGAGAGCAGAGCTCTCTGGTCCGGTCGACCGGTCGGTCGGTCGTCCCACTGTGCTGCCAGACGTGCACAGCTCTGTGCACGTCGGTCGACCGCAGGGTCGACCAGTCCTTGGTTCGGTTGACCGTGCGGTCGGCCGACCTGGCCTATCAGCCACAATCTTGGGTCAGAAACTGGGGTTAAAATTATTTTAAAAAAATCTTTTATCTCTTCTAAAAGTCCCCAAAAATAGTTTTCTCATTTTGCATTGAAATATAAATTTGTGATAAACATTTAAACTCAAATATCAAGCATATGAAACCATTTTTGTGTTTTAACATTTTTACCAAAAACCAAAACTTGTATTTTATCAAACTTGGATTTTTCAATACATGAATAGGAAAGTCAAAATAAGTTTGTTTAAAAGTTAAGCATGCATGTATAGAATGAAACTACTATACATAAACTAATTAAACTTGTTTTGATCTACTATTCATGAAAAACAAATATTGGTTAAACCAAAAACGAAAAACCAATATCCAACATAAAACGTGTGTGTATTGTGCACTTGAGCATATCAACTATTCTTATCTTTACAAATGGATCTAAACACACTAAACTAAACTAGGATACCTAAGTCTTCTTGACAATCTTCATTTTCAAGTCGACTCGATCCCAAACGTGATCCACGAGCTAGGCTATGTATGATCTTGATGCTCGGGCCTTGGAATCACCAAGTGAAGGCTTCCAAACTCATCTTTTTGAAGCAATCACCAACTAATATCTTGCTAAATGATCTGAAACTAAAATCACAAGATTATTAATAAACATAACTACATGAGTTAATCATCATCAAAACTAGAGAGGAGGCCTTCGGGCCAACAGAGTTGTGTTGTTTGGTTGTTTGGTATTGATGAAGGAGGTGGTAGTGGTTGATGGTGGTGGTGGTTATGGTGGTTGTGGTGATGGTTGGAGGTGTTGGGGGGTTAGAGGAGGAGGAGGAGGTGATGATGAGGTGTTTAGAGTGGTAGAATTGGTGGAGGTTGTGGTGAATTTTGGAGGAGGAAGGGAGGTGGTGGTGATGGGTTATGGTAAAATTGGAGAAGGAGGTGGGGTTTTTGGGGTTGATGGAAGTAGAGAAGTGGAGAGGGGGTGTAGGGGAGGTGGTTGGCTAGCGGCGATGGTGGTGGTGGTGGTGGAGGCGACGGCCATGGAGAGGGTGAAGTGGGTTTTGTTTTATTTTAGAAGGAGATGAAGTTGAAAAATGAAAAGGAGGAGGGAGAATTTTATAGAAAGGAGAAGAGTAGGGGTGATGATGGAATGGGATTAAGGGGGAGAGGGGGGCTGTAGGCGGCTGGCATTGCTGCAAGCGGCGGGCACAGGCGGCGGGAGCAGGGAGCAGGGGAGAAAGTCAATGCAGGGAGAAAGAAAAGAAAGAAAAAGAAAGAAATTAAAGAAAAGGAAAAAAAAGAAAAAATATGGAAAAAGAAAATAAAATAGTAGAAATTTTTTATTATTAACTAATTTATTTATTATAATTTATGGAATTACAAAGTAGGGGAATAGAGAAGGAAAAGTAAGCAAAGAAATTATTGGTAAAAATATTATTATTTTAATAGGGCGAAAATTTGACTGTTTCAGAAACGTTTCAAAAAATTTTAAAAAATAGAAAATATTATTTTAAGGTGCTTGGTGAAATTAGATTCAAGAAATTCAATGTAATTTTCAAATTAAAAATCCTAAAATCTTTCGGCAATACCGACCGACACCGGAGTCGGTCAAATTTTGATAAATTTAGAAAAATCCCAAAAAATGAATTTAGATAGAAAATGAAATTCTAAGAAGCAATGTGAAAGCCATTTTTGAAAATTCAATCCCATTTAAAAATTAAAAAATCTGGGAATCAGTCAGCGATGCCGACCAACACCGATTTTGGAGATTTTGCAGAAAAATTCTAGAAAATTTCAAAAAATCATGAAAAATCTAAAATATTAGAAAATAGTCTCTGAAACTAAAATTGGTCAAATCAGACTACCAGAAAGTTAAATCAGGTTACTGGCTGGTATTGGGTTCCTGGTCCGGGTCAGGGCTGACTCTAGGTCTGAGAATCCAGATCCAATACATAATAATATAAGTAATCACAATCTAAAAACACATACAGGAAGAAAACTGAACAATACGGTCAAAAAATTTTAGGATACGTATCTGAGTACGTATCCCGGGAATGGGGTGCTACAATCTACCCACCTAACAAAAATTTCGTCCTCGAAATAAGGGAGATTACCAACTCAGGATACAAAATATATGAGTTGATCAAAGGAATGACGGGAAGAAGCTGAAATGATAGATGGGTCTCAGGATCCAAGGAAAAGATTGCAAAAAAAGAATAGATAACACCGTACTTGCGATTGGAATGTATATTCAAGACTCATGCTCTCCAGCTGCAGATTAATACATCATTAATCTGTCAACTGGTTGTACTGAGGATGTTAGAACCTAGGCTCTGATACCATCCTGTGACGCCCCGATCCGGCGGGTACGGAGACGTCACTGCGACGTATATACGCAGGTCAGAAATATTCTCACGTATATATGCTAAGCTTCAGTACAATCAAGAATCAGAGGCGGAAGCACAGTGACAATATATATTCCAACAGAATAACATGAGTACATGGTTATCACAAAAAGCGATACAATATTACAGAAATATTACATCACCAGAAATAAAAAAGTACATAATATATGAAGAGATATACAAAAATTGAGGTGTGCTCACGAGTAGCAAGAGGGCCTCGGGAGCCAAATAGGAGAAAAGCAGGGAGGAAAAGCTACGGCGGTATCCGATCTTCTGCTGCACTCCGATCACCACGGGAGGATCCACTGTGCACTCTGATCAGTTACAGCCAATCCACCATAGTCCAGACTCCAGGATCTGGACATGAGAATCCAGAGTTGTTAGCAACCCCAGCGAGTACTTATGATAAAGACAAATGGCGTGCATAACAGGCACACGTGTACATAATCAAGTGATATGGTCCAGGCATGCAGGTACAAGAAATGACAAGTAATATAAGAAAAATGACAGTAATTCGAGATCAAATAAATACATGTATATCAATAAGTCTGAATCGGAAAACATGCATGGAAAACGGTATAGAGAGCATAGATAAACATAATCATGCAACAAAATATGGCAAACAAAATACACTAAACACGCGATAAATATAAGTATGGACAAAACTAGTTGTATAAGCTCAGATTATGGATTCATGGGGTTGATACGTCGAGGGGATAATCCAAACAAGGAAATGCTCATCTATATACCACAAATCTGATGTCACCATCATCTGAATTCATACAACTTGAGTTGCCCTAAGAGTAACAGAACTATAGTGTATTTAGAGTAATCATCATGTGTCATAAAGTAAGGTATCAACTTAGGGCATAACATTGTAACTGGAATATAAAGGTGTTGCATTTTAATTTATCCAATAATAATAATCAGTACCGTTTGATATTTCAATCGCGTTCCTACCAGCGCCTCACATCACCGATAGTCCATACTAGAGTTCGCACTCTGTAGAACTTACCCGGATCTGATATGTGAGTACCAGGACCCGAATAAAGGAGAGATCAAATATCACACGTTCCTAACCTTATTACTGTTTGGTTGTTTTATGTTATTCATCCGATTCATATGCTTTTGTATGTGCTACCGGCACACATACATCACTTATGAAGAAGACGAGTTATTATTTGAAAACTTATAAATCTGATGGCTTATATTTATAGTGGGTCCCGTCTCTGCCCGGGACTAGCTCAAGAGTACAGGCTACTGCTTCCAGGGACTTATCATTACGCGCCCCACACGACACTTCAGAAATATCACCATTATAAATATGGCATCATACCAGTTTCCATTAGTTTCCCCCACCTAGTGTAAGTTGAGTATTTTTATTATATATATTGCCCAAAGATAATGTCCACAAGTGTATATAGTATAACCATGATTATCCAACTACGGGAATTAACAGGAATATAATATTAGGAGTCACCCTTTTTCAGGGGTTCAGGAATATAGGAGTTCAGGAGTACAGGAGTTCAGGAGTTCAAGAGTACAGGAGTTCAGAGTACCAAACATCTGGTAACAGTATAATAATCATGCCAAGTCCCCGTAAAAGTAAGAGTCATGAATATGTAAAATAATACATGTGCCACAATATCAGGTCAAGTGTACCAGTACTAGGTGATAGCATGTCAAGTGTCAAGTGTTATTATATCAGGTGTCAGGTAGCAGGCGATAAGTATAGCATGTCAAATACCGGTATGGATATCAAATAATAAGTATAGCATGGCATGTACCGGTATCAATATCAAGTGACAAGCATGGCAAGTACCGGTATCAGATATCAAATAATAAGTATAGCATGGCAAGTACCGGTGTCGATATCATATAATAAGTATAGCATGGAAAGTACCGGTGTATACATGTTAGGGTCTGGTAACTAATATGTCAGTGAGAGTCACAATAACAAATATCAGATATCAACCGGTCACATAACAAGGTACAGGAGAAAACGGTATAAATAATTCAAACTCTTTTTATAATAACAATAAATTTATCTTTTAATTATCTAGGCGAAGCCGAGTAAAGCGGGAGCAGACCTCGACATACCCGGTATAATACCGGTTCGACAAAGTATAATAATGACCGAAAGCTATTTATAAAGCATGATAATGATTTATATAACATATACTAACTTGCATAAAGAGACATCATATATTAAAAGTAAGATAATAATTTTTAAATATGAAACGATGGTAATAAAGTAAGAAATGTCAAAGAAATATACTCGCATAATTATAAATTAAAAGTATGTTAAAAAGAAACTGTACTCGCCTGAAACCGGGATGAAATACCGGTTAATATCCGAGAAATCCGCGAACAAGTGCGAGCAAGCCACTAGCCCATATATATATTAAAATATATAAATATAAATATATATATATATATATATAAATATTAGAGAGGGAATGAGAGAGGGGAGAGAGAGAGAGGAGAGAGAAAGTTGTAGGAAGAGGTGGGGAGAGGGAGAGAGAGTAGGGTATTTTTAGAAATAAATTTGAAATTAAAAGGGGAGGGGTAGGGTTGTAAATATGGGAAAGTAATTTGGGAATGAGGGTATGGGTATTTTAGGAATGTAGAAAAGTAGGTTTTATTTAGGGATAAGAAATGAAAAGAAAGAAAGAAAGAATGGAAAGAAGAAAGAAAGAAAGAAAAAAAAGAAAGGAAAAAGAAAAAGGAGGGGGTTGGCCGGTGGCCCTAGGGCGGCGGCGCACCGCCAGAGGTGGTGGGGGCGGCCAAGGGGGGAGGAGGTGGTGTGGAGTTGTGTTGTTTGGTTGTTTGGTGTTGATGAAGGAGGTGGTGGTGGTTGATGGTAGTGGTGGTTATGGTGGTTGCGGTGATGGTTGGAGGTGTTGGGGGATTAGAGGAGGAAGAGGAGGAGGTGATGAGGTGTTTGGAGTGGTAGAATTGGTGGAGGTTGTGGTGAATTTTGTAGGAGGAAGGGAGGTGGTGGTGATGGGTTTGGTGAAATTGGAGAAGGAGATGGGGTTTTTAGGGTTGATGGAAGTAGAGAAGTGGAGAGGGGGTGTAGGGGAGGTGGTTGGCTAGCCTAGGGGTGGCCGGCGGCGATGTTGATGTTGGTTGAGGTGGCGGCCATAGAGAAGGTGAAGTGGATTTTGTTTTATTTTAGAAGGAGATGAAGTTGAAAAATGAAAAGGAGGAGGGAGATTTTTGTAGAAAGGAGAAGAGTAGGGGTGATGATGGCATGGGATTAGGGGGGAGAGGAGGTTGCAGGCAGCTGGCATTGCTGCAAGCAGCGGGCGCAGGCAGCGGGAGCAGGGAGCAGTGGAGAAAGTCAATGGGGGGAGAAAGAAAAGAAAGAAAAAGAAAGAAATTAAAGAAAAAGGAAAAAAAAAGAAAAATATATGGAAAAAGAAAAGAAAATAGTAGAAAATTTTTATTATTAACTAATTTATTTAGTATAATTTCTGAAAGTACAAAGTAGGGGAATAGAGAAGGAAAAAGTAAGAAAAGAAATTGTCGGTAAAAATATTATTATTTTAATAGGGCGATAATTTGACTGTTTCAAAAACGTTTCAAAAAATTTTAAAAAATAAAAAATATTATTTTAAGATGCTTGGTGAAATCAGATTCAAGAAATTCAATTTAGTTTTTAAATTAAAAATCCTGAAATCTTCCGGCGACACCGGCCGACACCAGAATCGGTCAAATTTTGATAAATTTAGAAAAATCCCAAAAATTAATTTAGATAGAAAATAAAATTCTAAGATGTAACGTGAAAGCCATTTTTAAAAATTTAATCCCGTTTGAAAACTAAAAATCTGGGAATCAGTCAGCGATGCCGACCGACACCGGTTTTTGAGATTTTGTAGAAAAATTTTAAAAAATTCCAAAAAAATCATGAAAAATCTAAAATATTAGAAAACAGTCTCTGAAACTGAAATCGGTCAAATCAAACTATCAGAAGTTAAATCGGGCTACTGGCTGGTATTAGGTTCCTGGTCCGGGTCAGGGCTGACTCTAGCTCTGAGAATCTAGATCTGATACATAATAATATAAGTAATCACAATCTAAAAACACATACAGGAAGAAAACTGAACAATACGGTCGAAAACTTTTGGGACACGTATCTGGGTACGTATCCTGGGAATGGGGTGCTACACTGGCCGATTAACTTGTGGTCGGATTCAAGCAACAACCTCCCCCGGGTAATCGACCAGTTAGGAGTCGTCTAGGTCAACCTTAATATAGACTTGGTTTTTTATTTTTTCTTTTATTTTTATTTGTTGTTTGATTTTTCTTTTTTGTTTGTGAAATTTTGTGAAATGGATTTCAACAATAACAATTCTTTCAATCCTAATATGAATCCATATTTCACACCGAACCTATTTGTTTCGGATAATTTCAACCCGATTTATTACAATATGAACCAACCAAATACACCAGGTTGGACTTATCCGAATCAATACAACCCATACCCTCAGTCTTATGACTATAATTTCAAAAATAATTTCAACTCATCACAGAGTCAATGGGAATTCATCTCCCCTGAGTCAAATTTTCCACCACCTTGTCCACAATTTTCACAATCTTCATTCCCTAATTTTGCTTCCTATACTCCTTTTCTAGAACCACCAATTGAAGAAAAATCTGAGTTAGAAAAGAGTATAGAAGCTAATCTACAAGAGACCAAGCGGCAACTTCAAAAAATGATGGCCTCTCCAATTCCACAATATTTTCAGCCGTCTTACTCAGTTCCACCTCCTCATAATGAACAACCATCTTCCCTGAAAACGAGTAAAGAACTCTTGTGCGAGTCCAAGCTTCAATCTCAAAACATGTTGGACTCACAATCTTTACTATCTTTTCAAAACCATGATTCTTATACTCCCTTTCTAGAACATTCACTTAAAGAAAAATCAAGTCTATAAAAGAGTAAAGAAATCTTGCAGGATTCCGCGTTACAATTTTAAAAATCTTCTTCTCAGTCTATTGATAGGTTGGAAACACAATTAAGTCAATTGGTCAACACTTATAGGAATGAGGAAACTCTCTCTTATCAACTTTTGACCAATTCAAATATCTCTAACTCTATCAATTTGACCCATGACTCTTGTTGTTTGGAAACCAAGATTCCTACACTCCTTTTCTAGAACAACCACTTGAAGATACATCACATCTAGAAAAGAGTATAGAAATCTTGCATGAGTTCGCACTACAATTTAAAAAATCTTCTGCTCAGTCTATCAATAGGTTTGAAACACAATTGAGTCAATTGGTTAGCATTTATAAGAATGAGGAAACTCTATCTTATCAACCTTTAACTAATTCAGCTATCCCTAACTCTATTGATCTGACCCAGGAAGATTCAATTTCAGCACACCCATCTAAACTTGACCAAACTTCAAATATTGAAAATCCCATTGACATTTTGGCAAGTTATCCTTTTCCTGAAATTGAACTTGAGCATGAATATGATCCTGAACTTCCACTTGGTAATTCAATTTCACTTCTTGATTCAATATTGACTGAGGTATTTTTACCTGAATTCAGGCCTTTTTCCGAGTCAGTATTGGATCCAGTACCAGTCCATTGTGAAATTGAATCACCAATCTTTTATGATCATCATATTGATCTTGACCAATTTCATACTTTTGAAAGTCCCTTTGATAAATTGGCAATTTCTCATTTTTATGGAATTGAACTCAATGAGGAATGTGACTTCGATTCTCAAATTTGTGATCCAGTTAAAATTTCTAAATCAATATTGATTCATGTTTTGTCACCCAATTTAAGCAACATTTTAGTGTCATTCTTGAACTTGAATCACATATCTTAGAAAGTCACATCCATTGTGGGAAAATAAATGTGGAATAGGATTTCAATTTCTTACTTTGGACCCAATTCCTGAACCAATTTGGACTTTAGAGCCTTTACTTGACTTAAGTCAAATTCTTGAGTCAATATTGGTTCATGTACTTCCTGAGTCCAAATCAAATATTTCATCTTTTCATACTCCATTCTGGGACAAGGGTCTTGATAAATTTGACTCTGAAATTATTTTGAAAATTTGAAAATTAGATAGGATAAAATTCTTAATAAAAATCATAAATATATACATCATTTTAGTGGGTTGTATTATAGAGGTCTCTGGTGGGTTCCTCCGGACTCCACGCAAATTGGATTGGGCCGCATTTCGTGGACCAAACAGACCACTACCGGAACCACCACTTAGAGGTAATTTTTCCTTCCCTCCTTATTTGTTTCATGCATACATACATCACGATGCATTGAGGACAATGCATGGGATAAGTGTGGGAGAGGGTTTACTAACGTAGAATTTTTAGATTTTCTTTCTTTTACACTTCTTTTTTACTTTAGAAATCTTCCCTTTTGTATAAGATTTTTCTCTTTCTTTAAAAACTTTTGAAACAAGAGACAAAGTTTTGATCTATTTTTAAGAAAATAAGATGATCTTAGAAATTAAGAAAGCCTTAATTATGACATCTTAAACCTAGTCGAAATAATGGATCTTGTTTAAAATTATAGGCTAAGTAAGATAAATTGGAAAGATAGTTTTATCTTGTATTTTTTTCCTTAGATAGTATGCACTTCACACTTACACATTTTTGGGATGGAAACAAAGACCTAAAATGCCATAAAGCAAAAATAAAATAAAAAGAAAAAATATATAAATGAATAAAAAAATTTCTTATTAAGCTGGATAATTATGCCTCAAGAAGCATGATTATTCACGCTTAAAGGTGGTAAAAAAACAAATAATCCCCCTTAGTTTTGTGGCCTTGTTTACTCGAGACCTTAAACTCGAGGGATGTTTTCTCATCTGGTGCCCTAAAACCGTCTGGTCTGGGAGTCATCAGTTAAAGGCTCATTACCCGAGTAAACTAGAAAGTCTAAGAAAACTAAGGGAAGAAAAAAGAAGAAAAAGAAATATATATATATATATATATAAATAAATGGCTTGATGGTTAGAGTTGAAATCTCAGAAATCTTCATTATCACAAAGTGCATATTATCTAGAATTTATGAAGGATAAAATATTCAATCCAATTTTGAATTCTTATCTTAATTAAAGACAAGATCTTGCATATAGACTAAGTTTAAGGAAGACTAATTTTTGGTGGACTTATGACCTTAGATCACTTATATTTTTGCAAAAATATTTCGTAAACTTGTCTCTCTTTCAAAATACGTTTTCAAAATACTAACATTTACCTTCTTTCTTTATGGATTTTGTGGGTGCAATCCGCTGAAAACCCTCAGGAGACAAAACTCCTCCTCTACGGGTAACCTAGAGGTTTATACGCTCAGTGCAATCGCGTCACCTGCGAAAGTGGTGTAATAACATGTGTAGTATAGTTTTTCTTTTCTTGTTTTGCTCGGGACGAGCAAAAGATAAGTGTGGTGGTGTGATTAGTCTACAATTTTGCATTATTATATCGCATTCCCTACTGATTTATGAATAAAATATCATTTCTAATTGCATTTTAGTCTACTTTGTAGATAAATCAAGAGTCCAATGGCCAAAGGGAAATAAAAGCTTAATTAAACCCATTTTTGGGTAATTAAATCCGCAATTCTTGGAGGCCAAGTAAGGGATCTTCTAAATGATACATCGAACCTAGACCCTTGTGCACTCAGACGAATATACGGACGGAAATACCCGAAACAGAGTATACCAAGAAGGTCCTAGAAGCAACAGGAACCATTCGCCAAAAACCAAGGACCTAAGTCCCTGGTATTACCGCGGAAACGCGGCAATAGCCGTGTTTCCGCGGCAATATGGTGGAGCCACGCGTGGATCTTTGACGCGTGGCCCCGTCTCGTCTTCTAGAAGCCTCTTTTCGCCTATAAATAGCCATGCAGAGCCCGGAACGCAAGCAGTTTTGGATTTTAGGCTAGGTTTTCTATCTTTAGTGTAGTCTAGTGTAGGTATTCTTCCTTTATTTTCATTTGTATTTTTATTTCGTTTTTAGATCTTGTAGTAGGGCTGAGAGATTCAGAGAGAGATAGAGAGGGATTGATGTAATAGATGGTGACACTCTATGTAAAGGTGCCTCCTTTCTTCTCCATCTTCTACATGATGCTTAGCTAATTTCTTCTTCTCATGGCAATCTAACTATTAACCACTAACCATCTAACCACTTACTTGATAATCCACATGAATCTAGTAGCCTCTACAAGGCCTTGCTCTTGCAAGAGCCATTGATGGCTCATGATGATGGATTCTAACATTCAAACATTTCTAACACCTAACCCATTAACTTGCTAACTTACAAATTCTAACTTTATTTCATGCTCACCTCTAACCGGTTTTGATGATTTAATAGTAGCTTGCAACTTGTTATGTGGTATGGATGTACTATATGAATGTAGAAAAATAATCTTATGGGCCATGCTCTTATCGTCTCTTGAAGCCAAGGATTAGTAATGGCCAAGGATCCATATGAGGCAACATCACTAAGAAGTTAGCATGGTTAGTGGAGCAATTGGTAGTTAGTAGCCATGACTTTTATTTTACTTTGTTTAAAAAACCAATTTTCAAAACCTTTTTATCATTTTCTTATCGATGTTTTCACCAACTTCTTAGTTCACCTTTGTTTTCATTTTCTTTACCACAAGCTTCATCTTCTTTCCTATTTTATTTTCCAAACCACTTCTCTTTTATTTTCACATCATCGTTTCATCGTATTCTCCACCTATCACTTTCTGGATTTCTTTTCTTTTATTTTCTTTCTCATTCTTTTAAAAAAGAAGACTTGTTAACAACTGACGTGAATAAAAACTGTTAATGCTTCTATCGCCTCCCGTCCCTGTGGATCGACCCGTTGAGCCAATGCTATAACGGAAGTATCGAGGGAACATTAGCACACACACATAATTTCATTGATTTCGTAAAATATACATTTTTGAGTGCTTGTTCTGCTCCGATCACCCGGTCGACTAACTTCTGACTCGGTCGACCGGTCGGTCGACCGCCAAAAGGCCTGGTCAGCAAATCTTAGGGATAAAAACTTGGTTAAATAAATTCTTATAAATTCTCATAAAATCACATAAAATCTACAAAAAAAGATTCATTGATATATTTTGATATACAAATATGTTTGATCAAAACTCAACACATAATACAAATATTTTGAACTATTTTTGTGATATAGAAATTTTGCCTTAAACAAAAATCCATATTTTTCAAAATCAATCTCTAAATTGAAAAACGATTTTTTCAAAACTTCTCCAAATACAAAAATAAGATATCTTAAACACTTTTGAAGCTTAGTGTGTATGGATATGATTCAATACACATATAAGATGAATATCTATGTTTTTGACAATAAGCTCTAAAATAAGTTTTGATAAATCAAAAACTCAAACACATGATATAAAAACATCTATGTGCATGGGTGAGATCCAAAACACATATAAATCATATAAACTCATTTTGTTGAACTCTAATCATAAAACATAAAGAATGTATATTTTGAAACTTAAAACCAAAACGATATTTTCTAAAGTCAAAACTGTTTTAAGAAAACACATGTAAATTTTGTGTGTGTGTGTATGAGCTTGAGCAATCCATAACTAATCTATTCTTTACATTTTATCTAGAAACAAATCTTAACACTTACAAACACGACACAAGTATTGAAACCCTTCTCTTGAAAATCTTCTTCTCCTTCTTGACTTGGTCAAACCTTAATCCAATGAGATAGACTCCTCTTGAGTACTTGATGCGATCTTGATGCGCGAGCTCTAACACGTGCTAGCTCCAAAACTTGACTTCGAATCTTTTGTTGAAGCTAAACACCGACTAAGATCCTGATCAAATATCTGAACTATATAAAAACAAGATCATTAGTACTATAACTACATGAGTTAATCATCATCAAATTGATCAAATATCTGAGACTACATAAATACAAGACCATTAGTACTATAATTACATGAGTTAATCATCATTAAAACTAGAGCGATAGGCCTTTGGGCCAAAAATCTCCCCCTTTTTGATGATGACAAAACTCATGGAGTTATATATGCATGGATTAAAGATAAGCTTCATAGAAGCTCCCCCTTAACTTATGCATAGCAATAAACAAATAGATATTCAATAAATTGTATAAACATAAACAAAACATATATGCATAAACAGAGATATAAACATGCATATAGAAACTCTCAAAATTCTTCTTCCCCTTTTTATCAAGTCATCAACAAAGGGGTGAGGCCAAATCAAACAATAAAGATGTATATGCGATACACATTCATGAAGAGAAGAGACGTAAAGTTAGCTCCCCCTGCATATATGCATTACATGAAGAAGGGATGACTAAACCCTAACCCACATAAAGCAAAATATAAATTGTATAAGCGGAGATGTCAAGCTCTCCCTACACACGTGTATCACGTAAAGAAGAGAGATCAAGCTTCTCAATGTGATATACATTCAATATGAATTTATATGTAGAAGAGATGTTAAGCTCCCCTTGCATATATGCAATATATATCAACAAATTTTGAAACCACTTTTAAAACAAAATTTTGAAATCTCTTAAAACAAAATTTTGAAATTTCTTAACTCAACAAATTTTGATATTTCTTAAGTTAACAATACAAATTTTTTAATGCCAATGAAATCAAATTGTAGTTAACAAAAAAATAAAAGTTGGCACCACTTATAAAAAAATTTTAAGATACCAATAGTAGATTTTTGAAACCAATTGAAGGTGAAACATGAAGTTATCTTTGATATCAAAATGAAATACCAGTTGAGATCAAATAGATAAGCTTGTATAGATACCAATTAACATTTGGACTAAACTCAAGCTTACCATAAACATAATTTATGCTTTAAGAATATATTGTAAAACAAACACAATAAAATTATATATATGTGTATGAAAATGGAAATACCAATTGAAATTGATATTAACTGAATTTTGAAGCATACATATATAATAAACAAATATGAGTATACAAATATAAAATTACTTGAAGATTGAATGTATAACTCATACCTATCACCTTTTTCATGCACATGATAAAAGATATTCATTTATGCATTCAAGGTATGGTCGCCCATCCAACCGCCCTTAAAAGGTAGAAGTTTTCAAAAATAAGATTTGAAAATAGTTGTAGATTGAAAATATTACCAAAGGAAGAATAAATAACTAGTTTAAAATAATTTTTGAAAAACTAGTTAAAGATCCTTCAAATATACAAACAAATCATATATCTCATGAAGCATACTAAATACATAAGAGTAGACACTCAAAATCTATAAAGCTCATAAATGCTCATGAAAACAAAGTCATGAGTAAACAAAAAATGTGAGTGCACACGAATCATGTGAATAGCATATTCATGAAATAATCAATAAGGTTCAAAATAATATGAAGCTCTTTTATCAAAAAGATGAAAATCATAAAAATTTATTTTTCATTAAAAACAAACTTCAATGTATATGTATGTTCAATCAAAACTAAAAATATACATACATATTCCAAACACAAACAAGTCCATAATAAAATTTACATGAAAGCAAATGACTCAAGGGTATACATGTATATTTATTAGTTTTAGATAAAAATAACATATACATGAAGTAAAACATATACAAAAATAGGGTAAAACGAGTGTAAATGAAAGAATCATCAAAATTAAGTTATACATGTACATGTGATGAGTACAAATGAGCATTAAGGCACAAATATATAATAATTAAGTATAGCTCACTACTTGTACAAGTATAAACATAAGTTTTGACAAAAACTACATCTTAACAAGTATTCACCATAAGAAGTACAAAACATGATTATTTAACATAAAACCAAAACATGCTAAAATTATCAATGTAAAAGCATGTAACTAAATGGGAGTTTAGAGATAGTTATCAAACCATACGCACTATTCTCTAAGCGTCCAAACCATGGTGGTCCTCCTACCAAACATCCTTGAAGGTGATGCATCCATAAATATGATCTTTGAGCTTTAAAACGCATCAACCATCAAGGCACCGTTCCTCTCGCGTCATGTGAGAGCCCGCACCTACATCAAATATAAGAGGTGGGGATTTTAGTACCCATTTCTTTTTGGGTCCATGGGAGTTAGTATTATGAGGAATCTAAACATTATTATTTGCAAAATTTATAGAGTTTAATCCATCAAAGCAAAATCTTGCAAGATGGCCTTTACGGCCGCAATGTGTACATTTGTACGCTTTAGCATACATACGAGAATGGGTGTGATCATGATTTACATTAGGTGTATGCCGTGTAGGATAAGCATGCATATGTAGATTTATTTCTTACGAAACATAGATTCCAATCGATCATGATTAATGCACAATTGCTCAAATTTGAGCCCAAACAATCAACTCTTTTTTTCAAAACATGAATCTCATTTTTATCAAAAGAGGATGCAACATTATTAGCATGGCAAAAATGAGAATCAACTATCTTTTTCTTTTTAGAAATATTTTCTTTTTCTTATGAAACAATTTTTTTTCAAAGAGTTATTTTCTTCCAAAACAATTTCTTTTCTTTTTCCACCAAAATAATTTTATTTTTCAATGAATTATTTCCTTCACAAATATCATTTAATTTTGAAGACAAGAAAATATTTTCCTTTTTCAAAAATATATTCTCTTTTGAGACATATTCAAATTTATTTTTAAAAGAATCTTTTCTTTCTTCAACAATCATATTTTTCAAGAAATTTTTGACACAAAGTTGCAAGCTCATCATAAGGCATGTCAATATCGTCTTCTACCTCGGATTCAGAATTTACCTCAAGGGGGTCATCCCCTCGTACCATGTAGCATATGTTGGAAGCATCACTTCCATATTACGAGTCACTCCCCACATAGTATTGCTTTTGTTCACCAAGGGAGATTAGTGTGTTCTATACTATAAAAGCTGAATCACAACTAGTAACCCTACATAAATAATCATCATTTAGGGTACTCTTTAATGCATGGATGGCTTTTGCATTAGCCTCTAGATGTTTGCCATTAACAAAATAGGAATTCTTAATGTGGCAAGATAAACATTAATACCTAAGGCTTTGAGGTACATGAACATCTTAACTTTTCAAGTTTGGATGTTAAGAATGTCAAACATGGGAGGTGTCATGAAATCTATGTGTGTGTAAATAAATATTGTGATTAGCTAAAATAAGGATCTTTAACTCTAGGTTATTAGACCCAAATCAAGAGCACCAAGCTCTGATACCAATTGAAAATATACCTAGAGTGGGGTGAATACGTGTACTATCTAATCTAATGATAATGATGCGGAATTAAAAACTATTTATGCAAATTAAAATTATAAAGCTAAACACACAAGGTATAACACAAGAGTGTAATCGAATTCCTGGTGAAGGGCTCTGGATTATCTCCTCAGGATTCCTCTAGATTAAGAGTTGAGGTGCCACTATGGCTCTCTTAGTTGAATACAAGTGTGAGCAAACAATCTCAAACATATATTCAATTAAGCACAAAATATATCAAGCATATAAAAAATATGAACAATAAGCATAAGCAAGATGTAAGTATGCAAGATATGTAAATACAAGTGAGAGAGAGAGAGAGAAAGCAATCACAAATATGAGAGATTTGTTTCGAAGTTCGAGCACTCTTGCTCTACGTTCCCGCCTTCAACACTATGAAGGATTTTCACTAAAAACGATCCCACTGGATCACTCGGTGCCGCAACACCTACAACGAGTTCACACTAGAACTCTTGGACTCACTAGTCCCCTCACTTGTTCCCATAAGTACAACACACGCAAGCACACTAGCTTGTCGAGGCCACACCTTTATACCAAGCTCCCACAAGAACTCAAAACAACACGAACCCGCAAGTTCGCCTCCTCAAATACAAAGTTGAACATTTGGTGATCTCAACACTTTGATCACCTAAAAATACTCTCACAACAAAGCTCCTATAGGATTGATATAGTAATAGAAAGCTCAAGTTTGTGTGAGAAAAACTAGATAAAGTAGTGGAGGAAAAACTCAAGAAATCACTTTTTAAAACACTCTTGAAAAACTCTCCTTTTGATAGGGAAGTATTAGCCCTAAAACAAGTGGAGAAAACCTCTAAAAGAGATGGGAAAAACTGGCTGTGAAACACCCACTAAAAGTCTTGTGTAAAACAGCCCAAAATAGATCCAATTTATAGACTCTCAAAAACTAGTCGTTGGGGTCAAAGTCAGTAGAAAACTCTACTGTCGGTCGACCAGCCGGTCGACCAGCCAACGGTCATATTTTTGACCATTGCAGCCTAACGGTCGACCGCCCGGTCAACTGAGGCCAGATCCAGAGAGCACAGCTCTCCGGATGGTCGACCGCCCGGTCGACTAGGGCCAGATCCTGAGAGCAGAGCTCTCTGGATAGTCGACCGCCCGGTCGACCGGCCCTCAAGCCAAACTGGTTGTGCACGTTTTGTGCACATCGGTCGACCGCCCGGTCGACTGCCAGAAGGCCTGGTAAGCAAATCTTAGAGATAAAAACTTGGTTAAATAAATTGTAATAAATTCCAATAAAATCATATAAAATCTACAAAAATAGGTTCATTGATATACTTTGATATACAAACATGTTTGATCAAAAATTAACACATATTACAAATATTTTGAACTATTTTTGTGATATAGAAATTTTGTCTTAAACAAAAATCTGTATTTTTCAAAATCAATCTCCAAATTGAAAAATAATTTTTTCAAAACTTCTCCAAATACAAAAGTAAGATATCTTAAACACTTTTGAAGCTTAGTGTGTAGGGACATGATCCAATACACATATAACATGAAATATCTATATTTTTGACAATAACCTCTAAAATAATTTTTGATAAATTCAAAACTCAAACACATGATATATAAACATCAAATAAGTTTTTCTAAACTTTTGAATCATCATTGTGCATGAATGAGATCCAAAACACATATAAACCATCATTTAGATAAACTCTAATCATAAACCATAAAGAATGTATACTTTGAAACTTAAAACCAAAACAGTATTTTCTAAAGTCAAAACTGTTTTAAGAAAACACATGTAAATTTTATGTGTGTGTGTGTGAGCTTAAGCAATCCACAATTAATTTATCCTTTATATTTTATCTAAAAACAAATCTTAACACTTACAAACACGACACAAGTTTTAAAAACCTTCTCTTGAAAATCTTCTTCTTCTTCTTGACTTGGTCCAAACCTTGATCCAATGAGCTAGACTCCTCTTGAGTACTTGATGCAATCTTGATGCGCGAGCTCTTGAATCAACACGTGCTAGCTCCAAAACTTGACTTCGAATCTTTTATTGAAGCTAAACACCGACTAAGAGCTTGATTAAATATCTAAAACTATATAAACATAAGATCATTAGTACTATAACTATATGAGTTAATCATCATCAAATTGATTAAATATCTAAAATTATATAAACACAAGACCATTAATACTATAACTACATGAGTTAATCATCATCAAAACTAGAGCGATGGGCCTTTAGGCCAACAATCTCCCCCTTTTTGATGATGACAAAACTCATGGAGTTATATATACATGGATTAAAGATAAGCTTCATAGAAACTCCTCCTTAACTCATGCATAGCAATAAACAAATAGATATTCAATGAATTGCATAAACATAAACAAAACATATATGCATAAATAGAGATATAAACATGGATATATAAACTCTCAAAAAATTTCGCCCCCTTTTTGTCAATTATCAACAAAAGGGTGAGGCCAAATCAAACAGTAAAAATCTATATGCGATATATATTCATGAAGAGGAGAGGCGTAAAGTTAGCTCCCCCAGCATACATGCATTACATGAAGAAGGGATGACTAAACCCTAACCCACATAAAGTAAAATATACAATGTATAAGCGGAGATGTCAAGCTCCCCCTACACACGTATATCACGTGAAGAAGAGAGGTCAAGTTCTTCAATGTGAGATACATTCAATATAAATCTATATATAGAAGAGACGTTAAGCTCCCCTTGTATATACACAATAGATATCAACAAACTTTGAAACCACTTTTAAAACAAAATTTTGAAATTTTTTAAAACAAAATTTTGAAATTTCTTAACTCAACAAATTTTGATATTTCTTAAGTTAACAAAACAAATTTTTTAATGACAATGAAATCAAATTGTAGTTGACAAAAAAACAAAAGTTAGTACCACTTGTAAAAAAATTTTAAGATACCAATAATATAATTTTGATACCAATTGAAGGTGAAACATGAAGTTATCTTTGATATCAAAATGAAATACCAATTGAGATCAATGTATAAGCTTGTATAGATACCAATTAACATTTGGACTAAACTCAAGCTTACCGTAAATAATTTGTGCTTTAAGAATATATTGTAAAACAAGCACAATAAAATCATATATATATGTATGAAAATGGAAATACCAATTGAAATTGATATTAATTGAATTTTGAAGCATACATATATAAGTAACAAATATGAGTATACAAATATAAAATTCCTTGAAGATCGAGTGTATAACTCATACCTACAACCCTTTTCATGCACATGATAAAAGATATTCATTATGCATACAAGGCATGATCGCACATCCAACCGCCCCTAAAGGGTAGAAGTTTTCAAAAATAAGATTTGAAAATAATTGTAATTGAAAACATTACGAAATGAAGAATAAATAACTAGTTTAAAATAATTTTTGAAATAACTAATTAAAGATCCTTCAAATATACAAACAAATCATATATCCCATGAAGCATGCTAAATACACAAGAGTAGACACTCGAAATCTATAAAGCTCATAAATGCTCCTGAAAAAAAGGTCATGAGTAAAAAAAATGTGAGTGCATACGAATCATATGAATAGTATATTCATGAAATAATCAATAAGGTTCAAAATAACATGAAGCTCTTTTATCAAAAACATGAAAATCATAAAAATTTATTTTTCATTAAAAATAAACTTCAAGGTATATGTATGCTCTATCAAAACAAAAAATATACATATATATCCCAAACACAAAAGAGTTTGTAATAGAATTTACAGGAAGGCAAGTGACTCAAGGGTATACATGTATATTTATTAGTTTTAGATAAAAATTACATATACATGAAGCAAAACATATACAAAAAATAGGGAAAACGAGTGTAAATGAAAGAATCATCAAAACTAGGTTATACATATACATGTAATG
This sequence comes from Agave tequilana, assembly GCA_038442645.1. NCBI lineage: Eukaryota > Viridiplantae > Streptophyta > Magnoliopsida > Asparagales > Asparagaceae > Agave > Agave tequilana. The sequence goes on from JAVJIF010032844.1 coordinate 106,963, forward strand.
AGTACAAGTGAGCATTGAGACACAAATATATAATAATCAAGTGTAGCTGACTATTTGTACAAGTATAAACACAAGTTTTAATAAAAACTACATCTAAACAAGTATTCACCATAAGAAGTACAAAACATGATTATTTAACATAAAATCAAAACATGCTAAAATTATCAATGTAAAAGCATGTAAACTAAATGGGAGTTTAGAGATAGTTACCAAACCATACGCACTATTCTCTAAGCCTCCAAACTATGATGGTTGTCTCACCAAACATCCTTGAAGGTGATGCATCCATTAATATGATCTTTAAGCTTTAAAACGCATCCACCATCAAGGCACCACTCCTCTCACATCATGTGAGAGCCCGCACCTACATCAAACACAAGAGGTGGGGTTTTGTTACCCATTTCTTTTGGGTCCATGGGGATTAGAATTATGAGAATCCAAACATTATTATTTGCAAAATTTATAGAGTTTAATCCATCAAAGCAAAATCTTGTAAGATGGTCTTTACGGCCGCAACGTGTACATTTGTACACTTTAGCATACATATGAGAATGGGTGTGATCATGGTTTACATGAGGTGTATGCCGTGTAGGATAAGCATGCATATGTAAAATTTGTTTCTTACGAAACATAGATTCCAATCTATCATGATTAAATGCACAATTACTCAAATTTGAGCTCAAACAATTAATTCTATTTTTCAAAACATGAATCTCATTTTTATCAAAAGAGGATGTAACATTATTAGCATGGCAAGAATGAGAATCAATTATCTTTTTCTTTTTAGAAATGTTTACTTTTTCTTTTAAAACAAATTTTCTTTTAAAGAGTTATTTTCTTTCAAAACAATTTCTTTTTCTTTTTCACCATAATAATTATATTTTTCAATGAATTATTTCCTTCACAAATGTCATTTAATTGTGAAGACAAGGAAATATTTTTCTTTCTCAAAAATTCATTCTCTTTTGAGGCATATTCAAATTTATTTTTAAAAGAATCTTTTTCTTTCTTCAACAATCCATATTTTTTCAAGAAGTTTTTGACAAAAAGATGCAAGCTCATCATAAGGCATGTCAATGTCTTCTTCTACCTCGGATTCAGAATTTACCTCAAGGAGGTCATCCCCTTGGACCATGTAGCATATGTTGGAAGCATCACTTCTATCATCTGAGTCACTCCCTGCATAGTATTGCTTTTGTTCAACAAGGAAGGCTAGTGTGTTCCATACTACTAAAGTCGAATCAAAATTAGTAGCCCTACATAAATAATCATCATTTAGGGCACTTTTTAATGCATGGATGGCTTTTACATTAGCCTCTAGATGTTTGCCATTAACAAAATATGAATCCTTAATGGTGGCAAGATAAATATGAATACTTAGGACTTTGAGGTACATGGACATCTTAAATTTCTATGTTTGGATGTTAAGAATGTCAAACATGAGAGGTGTCATGAAATCCATGTGTGTGTAAACAAATATTGTGATTAGCTAAAATAAGAATCTTTAAATCTAGGTTATTAGACCCAAATCAAGAGCACCAAACTCTGATACCAATTGAAAACACACCTAGAGGGGGTGAATAGGTGTACTAGCTAATCTAATGATAATGATGCAAAATTAAAAACTATTTATGTAAATTAAAACTATTAAGTTAAACACACCAGGTACAATATAAGAGTGTAGCCGAATTCCTAGTGAAGGGCTCTGAACTATCTCCTCAGGATTCCTCTAGATTAAGAGTTAAGGTGCCACTATGGCTCTCTTGGTTGAATATAAGTGTGAGCAAACAATCCCAAGCATATATTCAATTAAGCACAAAATATATCAAGCATATAAGAAATATGAACAATAAACAAAAGCAAGATGTAAGTATGCCAGATATATAAACACAAGATATGTAAACACAAGTGAGAGAGAGAGAGAGAGCAATCGCAAACACGAGAGAATTGTGCACCTTTTCTTAACGTCCCCGCCTTCAATACTATGAAGGATTTTCACTAAAACGATCCCACTGGATCACTCGGTGCCGCAACACCTACAATGAGTTCACACTAGAACTATTGGACTCACTAGTCCCCTCACTTGTTACCGCAAGAACAACACACGCAAGGACACTAGCTTGTCGAGGCCGCACCTCTATACCGAGCTCCCACAAGAACTCAAAACAACACGAACCCGCAAGTTTGCCTCCTCAAATACAAAGTTGAATACTTGGTGATCTCAATACTTTGATCACCTAAAAACACTCTCACAACAAAGCTCTTATAGGATTGATATAGTAATGGAAAGCTCAAGCTTGTGTAAGAGAAACTAGATAGAGTAGTGGAGGAAAAACTCAAGAAATCACTTTTCAAAATACTCTTAAAAAACTCTCCTTTTGATATGGAAGTATTAGCCCTAAAACAAGTGGAGAAAACCTCTAAAAGATATGGAAAAATTGGCTTTGAAATCCACTAAAAATCTTGTATAAAACAGCCCAAAATAGCCCCAATTTATAGACTCCCAAAAAATAGCCGATGGGGTCAAAGTCAGCAGAAAACTCTGTTGTCGGTTGACCAGCCGGTTGACCGGCCAACGGTCATATTTTTAACCGTTGCAGCCTGATGATCGACCGCCCGGTCGACCAAGCCTAGGCTTTGACCTACCGGTCGACCGCCCGGTCGACTGAGGCCAGAACTAGAGAGTAGAGCTTTCTGGACGGTTGACTGCCCGGTCGACCGGTCCTCATGCCAAACTGGTTGTGCACATTTTGTGCATATCGGTCAACCGTCCGGTCGACCGACTTCTAGGTCGATCGACCGATCGGTCGACTGCCAGAAGGCCTGGTCTGCAAATCTTAGGGATAAAATCTTGATTAAATAAATTCTTATAAATTCTCATAAAATCACATAAAATCTTCAAAAATAGGTTCATTGATATACTTTGATATAAAAACATATTTGATCAAAAATCAACACATATTAAAAATATTTTGAACTATTTTTGTGATATAGAAATTTTGCCTTAAACAAAAATCCGTATTTTTCAAAATCAATCTCCAAATTGAAAAACGGTTTTTCTAAAACTTTTCAAAATACAAAAACAAGATATCTTAAACACTTTTGAAGCTTAGTGTGTATGGATATGATCCAATACACATATAACATGAAATATCTATGTTTTTGACAATAATCTCTAAAATAAGTTTTGATAAATGTAAAACTCAAACACATGATATATAAACATCAAATAAGTTTTTTTAAACTTTTGAATCATGCATGGGTGAGATCTAAAACACATATAAACCATATAAACTCATTTTAATGAACTCTAATCATAAAACATAAAGAATATATACTTTGAAACTAAAAGCCAAAACGGTATTTTCTAAAGTCAAAACTGTTTTAAGAAACACATGTAAATTTTTTGTGTGTGTATGAGCTTGAGCAATCCACAACTAATCTCTCCTTTATATTTTATCTAAAAATAAATCTTAATACTTACAAACACGACACAAGTCTTAAAATCTTCTTCTCCTTCTTAACTTGGTCCAAACATTGATCCAATGAGCTAGACTCCTCTTGAGTACTTGATGCAATCTTGATGCGTGAGCACTTGAATCAACACGTGCTAGCTCCAAAACTTGACTTCGAATCTTTTGTTGAAACTAAACACCGACTAAGATCTTGATCAAAAATCTGAAACAATATAAACACAAGATCATTAGTACTATAACTACATGAGTTATCATCATTAAAACTAGAGCGATGGGCCTTTGGGCCAACATGAGTTTCAGATTTTAATCAAGATCTTAGTTTAAGTGTTTAGCTTCAACAAAAGACTCAAAGTCAAGTTTTTGAAGCTGACAAGTATTGATTCAAGAGCTCAAGCACAAATATTATATCAAGTACTTGAGAAGGAGTCAAACTTAATTGAATCTAGTTTGAATCAAGTTCAGATGAAGAAGAAGATCAAGAAGAAGACTTGGATCTATATGTTTGTAAGTTTATTTAGATTCATGTAAAGAGTAGTGTAGATTTGATTACTCAAGCTCAAAAAAAAAAATTTAACAATGGTTTATTGAGTTTCATTGAAAAATAAATTATTAGTTTAAGGTTTGATTTTATCAAAAGTTAGATTTTATGAAAAGAAAATCTCAAAAAACAAGTTTATATTGGTTTATATATGTATTGGAGTTGTCCATAAATATTAGAGCTTCAAAAGAATTTTAATAACTTTTTTTTGTGTTTTATGCATGTTTGAAAAAAACTTGTTTAAATTTGAAGTTTAATTTTTATAAAATCTTATTTAAAAGAGTTTATATTTTAAAATGAATTTGTAATCTCAAAATGAAGTTCAATTGTTTGAAATATGGCTTGATTGTTAATCAAACATATTGTGCTGAAATATATTTATATGAACTTATTTTTGTGTATTTTACAAAAATTTATTTGAATTTTTAAAGTTTTAAAAATAAAAATTAAAAAATGAAAAATAGTTTTTAGCTTCAGGTTGGTCAATCGGGTGGTCAATCGGATGTGTCACAAGCAAACAGCTTGTTCACGCGGTCGACCAAGCGGTCGACCATTGGCCATGAGAGCTTATCTAGCTCTCGGGTCAGTGGATCGAGCAATCGACTGCTGGTTCCAACAACTAAAAAACTAGTCATTGGCAGTCGACCGGGCAATTGACGGCAGTCTGACAGAACTGCCAATTTTGTCTTTAATAACTATTTTTTTAGTCAAATGTTTGGATTTGTTTCTAACAGTTATTTTGATAAAACATGTTTCATTTTATTTCTCTATATATAGAGGCTATATTAGAGTGTTCGTAATTAAGAATTTGATGTTTTACAAGTGTTCTAATCTCCAAATCTTTAAGAATTATTTTTGAGCCACAAAATCCTAAATCTCTAGTTTATGTATTTGGAGATTGCAGCCTCGAGCGAGCTTGTGGATTCATGTATAGTGTTCTTGTGGGAACAAATGAGGGACTTGCGAGTCCGAGAGTTCTTTGAGGGGACTTGCGAGTCCGAGAGTTCTTGAGGAAATTTGTAGGTGTTGCGGCACCGAGTGAACTTGCGGGATCAGTTATAATGAAAATTCTTCATTGTAATAAAGGCGGAGAAATAGAACAAGTTGCTCTCTCGTGTTTGCGACTGCTCTTCTCTTTCTCTGTTATATACTCACTCTTGTTTATATCTTGCATAATTACTCATTTTTTTATACTTGATATTATTTGTTTATACTCTATTTAATCAAGAAAGCAATAATGCACCTTGTGTTTGGACTTGAACTTTGTTTCTCTATATTGGGACTTCATTGTATTCTTGGACTTTGTTTCCTTATGTTGGGACTCCTTTGTATATGAGATATGTACCCTTTACCCCATTTGGAGATTTCTATTCAATATGTTTTGCGGTCTCTCTTATGTTTTCATGTCAGTGATATCTGTTTAGGTTTCTGTCATATATATCTATCGTGTTCATCTTATAGCTATCCATTTTTATATGAATTGTTTGAGTTCCTCGTCCACTATACTTGTAATTTTCATGTTTAATTTTTCCGTGATTTATGCATTCTATTGGAATTTTTTATCTGCCTGATTATGTATCATATGACAGCTAAATAAACTTATGGCCAGCTGGTATGAGGTGAGTTTAGCCACTCTAAAGTTCACACTCAGATTGCAGCTAGTGTGTGGATTTTAGAGACGCTATAGTTGGAGATTTACAAGACTTTCGTCCGTCAGAGCCGACCTCAAATCTCTCGAGATCCAGAATTAGAGATTCAAGAATGGTCCATCAGATCAACCTTTCTTTGATCCATAATGAACAATTGCAAGTTCATGTTTAAACAGTTTTGGAGTATGTTTCATATATGTGAAGTTTAATGTAAAAATCAAATTCTTGCTAAATGTCATAATACTTATGTTAACTTTATGTAAACTTGTTGTTTCAATGTAAAAAATGGTATTGAACTTGTGACATTTTGAAAGTTTCAGTTTAATATAATAATTGTTGGTGATATTTGGTAGTTTTCTGTTAATTTGTGTCTTGCAGTTTTTCCTTTAGTGATGTTCTCTTAAATCGTAATAACTCAAAGGTGCCTCTTATGGCGACAATGGTTTTGTTTCCAGAGATTGGGAATTAACAATGATTTTAGATGTGCCTTAAGGTTTGTTAGTTTTTCTTTTTTTCTTTTTCCCCTTCTTTTTGTTCTCAAGCTTCTCTCAACGTTTTGTGGGCATTTTGTTTATTACGCTCTCAAATTGTACAGACTATGAAAAAAAATGATATTTTATTGTGGTATCATATGGGGCCGAATTGCTTTCATTTCACTAGGGGCAGTTTGGATTCAAGGAAGTGAGCGGAATGGGGAAGTGTCATTTTTCACTTCGGCTGTTCATCCAAACACAAGAAAAGAAAAATAGAAGAACCCTTTTCCTTTCTCTTTTCTCGTCTACATTACTATTTCCTCATTTTCAAGGAGCTACAGTTAATTTTGTGGTCATGTAAATCTCATTTGTAATAAGTTGTCGCTCAAAGAGTTAATTTTGTCATCTAAATCTTACTTACATTCTAATTATATTATAATTTTTTCATAATTAATTTTTTTTAATATTATTTTACAGTCAACTTTGTAGTCAACCTTTCCAATTCCACTTGCACATTACCAACTAAATATCGGAAAGACATTGTACTTTTTCAATTACACTTCCCAACTACTATTCAAACACCGAAAAAAAAAACACAAATTCTCATTTTTCAAAAAGAAAAGAATCCTACTTCCCTCTTCCTCACTTCACCCACTTTCGGGGCATCCAAACAGCCATCATTCAAATTGAAGTGATGAATAATGTCTTTTCAGAACAATAATTTTGTTTTATGCAAGCAAATTATCAACTGATATGATAGTAGAGAAGAAAATTACTTCTTGTTGTTGTAAAAACTCCGAGAATATAACACCAAAGCAGAGAATTTTAGAGACAGAGTAGAAGTAGGAATTCTTATTGATTTCTGAATTTGTGTACATTGAAATGAATCAGGAAGGGCCTATTTATAGGAAAATCTTGGGGGCACTATGCAGTCGCTTGCGTCATCGCTTACATCAGTGCATAGTAAACTTATTAATGGTGCATAGTGAAGTTAGGCGATGGTTAACGGATGGAGGATGGTGGATAGCCATTCTTTTGACTTATCTTAACACTCCCCCTTGGTTGTCCATCATACATGATGTCTCATTAAAAACCTTGCTAGGAAAACCCAGTGGGACAAAACCATAGCGAAGGGAAAAAGAGTACATCATCTCCGTATACGTGTTTTATGCTGCCTCGTTAAAAACCTTACCAGGAAAACCCTGTGGGACAAAATCATAGTAAAGGAAAAAAGAGTGCAGCCACGTAAGCTCCCCCTCAAGTTGACATAAGTAGTTCTTCTTCATAAGTCTCGCTTATGACGCATCCCAATATCATGAATAAGCTTTCTGAGAGTTGTAGGGGGAAGCGCCTTTGTAAAGAGATCTGCCACATTATCACTTGATCGGATATACTGAATATTAATTTTCTTATCCTTTTCAAGCTCTTGGCTGAATGAGAAGAACTTTGGGGGTATATGCTTGGTACGGTCGCTTTTGATGAATCCTTCCTTCATTTGAGCGACACATGCAGCATTGTCTTCAAACAGTACTGTTGGATCTCTGTTGACTGGTAATCCACAAGTTTCTTGGATGTGTTGAGTTACAAATCTTAGCCATACACATTCTCGACTTGCTTCATGGAGTGCTATGACTTCAGCATGATTAGAAGAAGTGGCAATAAGTGTCTGCTTTTGTGAACGCCAAGAGATCGCTGCACCTCCACATGTGAACACATATCCTGTTTGAGACCTGCCTTTATGTGGATCTGACAAATAACCTGCATCTGCATAACCAATTATTTCTTTAATGGTTTCAGTGAGACCCATTGACTCAAGATGCATTCAATATCAATAACCCAAGACATATAATTCCTCCCCGTGATATCAAGTGGAACGAACTCAAGCTTTGCAAAGTTTGACATGGTGATAACTATAACAAAATATAAAAATAATTAGAATCACAACATTTTTATTTCTCAAAGAAAACTTACATGTCAATCATAATAGCTACAAGCAGAAGAGGGAAGGTGAACATTAAAATAAAAAAATACGTGTACAATTCACTTGGATCCATATCTCCAAGAAAAACGAAAGAAGTATTGATGATGATGACGGCAATAATAAACATCAAAGCTGGACTAAGCATCTTGCGAAAAACTTGAACGCAAAGCTTTTAAAGATGATGAAAATTTTGAGAAATGAAAAGAGATTGAGGAATGAGTTGTGTGGTTTAGAACTCACCAATTTATAGGATGAAAAATAGCCGTTGGGGTTTTAGCCGTTTGGGGATATAGCCGTTGGGGTTTTATAGCCGTTGGGTTTATAGTCGTTGGGGGGAGAGAGAAAAATAATTTAAATTTATATAATTAAATATTGTAATTAAGGAAATGGTAAAATAAATGCATTGTACTACATATATTTATGAGTTATAATATATGCACGCCACTCTACTTGGTGGGTGTTTTGCAGGCATAATTAATAAAGCAATAATTATTAAAATAAATATTGGCACACCACGCTACTCGGTAAACCTTTCAGTGGGTGTTTGTCCAGATATAGTAGCAGAATAATAAAATATACAATATTGGAAGCTTGGGGTTTAATCCACGCAAGCATCAAATAGATGTTAGTAAAGATATCATAATCACATCACTTTACTATAAATAGGTGGCAGAGCCTCCTTTCATTATAGTAGTGGTGTTATATGAATATAATTAATATAATAATCCAGTTTTTCGTAATCACATCATATTACTATAAATAGGTGGCAGAGCCTCCTTTCATTATAGTAGTGGTGTTATACGAATATTATAATTATAGTGACTTGTCAATTTTACCTTGAGATTGTAGAGCTAGAGGCTGGGACTTGTGATAAGACTTTTCCTTGAGCAATAGAAGCAGAGGCTCGTGACAAGTTTTACCTTAAGCTAATGGATGCAGAGATTTGACGTGGTAGGCTTTTTCCCTGAGCTGACGGAGGTAGAGGCTGGGGACAGACTAGAGTGATCGTGCTGATAACGTGTTGTAAAACTCCGAGAATATAACACCAAAGCAGAGAATTTTAGAGACAGAGTAGAAGTAGGAATTCTTATTGATTTCTGAATTTGTGTACATTGAAATGAATAAGGAAGGGCCTATTTATAGGAAAACCTTGGGGGCACTATGCAGTCGCTTGCGTCATCGCTTACATCAGCGCATAGTAAACTTATTAATGGTGCATAGTGAAGTTAGGCGATGGTTTGACGGATGGAGGATGGTGGATAGCCATTCTTTTGACTTATCTTAACACTTGTTACTATTTTTGTATTTGCAGAAGATGTTACTGTATTTTGTGCGTGCAGTGTTCTAGAAACATGCTACACTTCTATTATGTTTGGACATGTTTGACTTTGTTTTGTAGGGAAAAAAAAAAAAAAAAGATGAAAATGAAAGGTAACAGAGTAACTATAAGTTGGTGGGCGGTTTAGAAAAAGATGTTCAAAAGGTATTAAACTATCTTTCTGTAAGGATATCCTGGAAAAATACACTAATATACCCTCAATTATTTGGATAAGTTCAACTTGCTACCCTTAATTTTATTTCTTTACAACATAATACTCTAAACTTTGTGAGAGTGGTTTAAGTTAATACCTTCCGTTACAATTCTGTTAGTTTCATACATCACCTGCGTGTCACAGGTAGGGGTGCCATTCGGATTCGGATATCTGGGATATCCGCATCTGAATCCGCATCCAATGCGAATTCGGATGCATTCTTTTTACATCCAACAGATTGGGATCCGGATATTCTTATTCGGATGCGAATACGGATTCGAATAGAGTTAATAATATAGGATCCGGATTTGGATATCCGCACTATATCAGATCTATTATAATATTATACGTTATATAAATATATAAGAGAAAAAAATGTACCTCAACCGCCAGCTGAGTTTCTCTCAGCTAGCGCTTCACTATAGTCGTAGCTGATTGGGACATGGTCGCAGTCCTAAAAAATCATATATTTTCCGCAGTCCTAAAAAATCATATATTTTCAGTGTAATTAAGACTGCGATCATAGTAGCAGTTCTCAGAAAGAGATTGCGACCATGGTCACAGTCCTCAGAAAACACTGCTGCTATGGTAGCAATCCTCAAAAAAATACTGCGACTTGATCACAGTCCTCACAAAAAACTGGGACCATAGTAGCAGCACTCAAAATTGTGGTTGAAATTCATTCACGTTGCGCCAGGTGAGAGATCATAGTAGCAGTCATCAGAAAAAGACTGCGACCATGGTCGCAATCCTCAGAAAACACTGCTACCATGGTAGCAGTCCTCAGAAAAATATTGCGACTTGATCACAGTCCTCACAAAAAACAGCGACCATAGTAGCATCGCTCAAAATTGTGGTTGAACTTCAGCCATGTTGCGCCAGCTGAAATCAAGAACATGCTTCACATCAGGCACATATTTTTAGGACTGAGATTTGACTAATAAAGTGTTTGTTTGGTTGGTGTCGTTCGCACATCCATCTGAACTTCTCTATTTATCTAATTATTCATGAATGTCACACAAAAACCAATTTCTCAGTACTAACCTATTTGATCATCATAGTATTTCTTTTACATCATAGTTGAAGTTGGAAAAATAAGAAGTAACTAAGAGCATTTGTAGCTATCAGGTCAATAATTAAACATAAAGTTCCTGGTGTCTGTGACTGACTATCTTGTGATAAATCTTCTGGTGATAACCATTGGATCAAGATTGGATGTTACAAGTACGCGTTATGTTGCTTGTTTAGGCATCTTTGTGTTGCTTGTTTCTACTATTTTCAGTAACCTGGATGTATCTTTTGCATGCATTTTTGTACTAAAAATGAAGATAGTGAGTTCTGTATATCACTTTATTAACGTGGATTAAAATGCAGGACTAGCATATCTTCTCCTTTACTTCTACAATGGAGGCGTTTGAAAATCTCTAGCAACATTAAAGCAACAAACAAGTTGGTTATTGTCAATTCTTATTAAGAATGGTCTTTTCAGGTTAGCTGATGATATAAATGTCTTTCTTGTCAATAATTGTCAGGATCCTTTTCAGGTGCATTTTTTTACTCTCTTTTTTTTCATATGCAGTTGTGGCTTTGTGATTCATCAAAAATTTTTACATAGCCTATTATATAGTTGTTTGTCAAAAAGACATCCCCTTTAAAATCAAACATTTATGACACCTTTAATCAAAGTGCGTGTTCATCTCTCAAAGAGTCTTGATATGTTATTGTATGCTCTCACCCTGTGACTTCCAGAATTATAAAACTCATTGGCATTCTTAATAATGGTTCCTATTTTATAGGGATAGTTCTACTATATCTCTTTACTAGCAGCCATTTATTTGTTTATAGCTAATTATTGCACTTATATTAAGATATACCATGTGATCATTCTTTGTCACACTTAGATGGAATTACTTGGTAATGATATAGAGTATCTAAAAGTCCTTGATGCCAAGGGAAAAATAAATGAAGTACTCGTATACCGACTTTGGTGAGTATTCAACAAACATCCGATTAGTATTCACATCTGATCTGTTAATATCCGATCTGTATCCGATATCCGATTTTAACGGATACGGATGTCATTTTTTCACACCCGATAATATCCGTATCCGTATCCGAAAGTTGAGTGCGGATATGAATATGATAAATAGAATATCCGATCCGTATCCGATCCAATGGCACCCCTAGTCACAGGTCAGAAAAAAGACTTATATGCCTTAAGTTTTTCATATTTATTAAATGCCATCTTCTTCCTTCCACCCCTATTTATTTTTAAATATCTTTTACCTGCTCTAATCTTAATCTCTACTTCCACCATCACTATCATCACCACAACCATTTAATTTTTAATCAAACGAAGAAAAAACTATTAAAACCTTAAATTTCTCTATTCTTCAAACAGAAGAAAATGGTTTTCTTTAACTCTATGATGAAAAGCGAAAAATCAAACCTTTCAAGATGTAAGCTTTTTTATTTTTTTTGTTAGATAACTAGTTTTTATTTTATTTTGGCTTTATTTCATATTGGTTTACAAATAATGGTTGAGGAAGTGTAAGTGGTGGGTTAGAAGAAGATGGTCAAAGAGATGGTTATGTTGGAAGAGGCAATTGCGAAGAGCTTGTAACCATCTTGACCTGGAGATGGTTGTAAGTTAGAGCAAGGATAGGTTCAATTAAGATTATATCAAAAAAAGATTAAGATTTTATAAATTTTGGCAAGATAAGATAAGAGTACTGAACTGGGAATTGGTCAATGAGATTAGGGTTTGAATTTGGATTGAGAGAGAGAGAAGGATATCACTAGAGTGAGGTTTAGTGGGTTCTTTGTTTCATGGGGTTTGAGTTTTAGCAGAAGTAGAGAGATTGGGGAAATAAAAATGGGATTTTTGATGATATTTTTTTCTGATAGAATTTGAATCCCAAGTGAGATCGTTAAAGAAGGCGAGAGAAAGATTGTCACCGAAGTTATTCACGGAGACAGAGCTGGAGGAGAGGTCATCACTGCATGTGTTCAATTGGGAGGAGGTGACTGAAGATGAAGGATGGGTGAAGATAATTGTGGAGTTTTAATGAAAGATAAAATTTGTAAATTGTAAAAGACTTCACAAAAAGTAATTAGGTAAATAACTTTTCTGTTAACTGTGTTAGGTCACTTAGGTGGTATATTAATAGAAAATATTTTGAATATTTAGTTACAACAAAAAAAAGTTCAGGACAATAAGTTGAGATTACCCCGATAGTTGAGAGTAAATTAGTGGATCTAAGAAAGAAAAGCAAGGGAAGTGGTCAAACTGCTAAATCTTAAAAGTAACGAGGTATTTTAGGTGCAAGTAAAAATGAAAATGAGACTTTTTGATGTAATTTAGGCCAAAAGGTCGTGTTTGAACCGATTGTCTAATCAATGTTGGGCCCCGCTGATTGGTCATAGCAGAGCTCAGTCAATGTCAAAACAGAATTTTCAATTGTTTTTCTGGCAGTCGGGCAAAGAATTTTTAGAATGGTCAATGGACCTGCATTCTTCCTGAAGCTTCTCAGAAATTAGTCTCCTCTCCCTCTAAAAATCATCATCATCATCATCTCGTACATTCAATCGCTGAGAGCAGCAGCGACGACTGCAACGATGTGTACGGTAGAGAAGCGCGGTCCGGTGTACCTCCTGACGTTAACCGGCGCCACCGAGCACCGGCTCAACCCCGCCCTCTTCGCCTCCATCCGCTCCGCCCTCGCCCAAATCAAATCCGAATGTGCCGCCCAATCCAAACCCTGCTCGGCCCTGGTCATCGCCGGGGAGGGCAAGTTTTTCTCCAACGGATTCGACCTAGACTGGGCCCGCCTTTCCTTCGCCGAGCGGGGCCCACTCCTCTCCTCCCTCCTCAAGCTTACCCTCTCCGATCTCCTCTCCCTCCCCATGCCCACCGTCGCCGCCGTCACAGGCCACGCCTCCGCCGCCGGCCTCATCCTCGCCCTCGCCCACGACTACCTCCTCATGAGGTCCGACCGCGGCTTCCTCTACCTCAGCGAGACCGATATCGGGATGGTCATCCCTGACTACTTCGTCACCATCGTCAAGTCCAGGGTCGCCGGCGGGGCGGCGCTGAGGGACGCCGTGCTGGCCTCGAGGAAGTTCACGGCGGCTGAGGCGAAGGGGATGGGGATGGTGGACAGGGCGGTGGAGGGGGCGGAGGCCACGGTGGAGGCGGCGGTCAGGCTGGCGGCGCAGCTGGCCGGGAGAGGGTGGGATGGGGGAGTGTACGTCAGCAATCGGATGGCGATGCTGCCGGAGGTCTGTGCGATGGTCGGGCTCTCGCCGACGGTGCCGTCCAAGCTGTGATTGAGAATTTAGACAGTGTAAGGTAACAATCTTCACGTGTTTGAAGAAATTCCTGAAACAAGTTCCTAGTGTTTGATAAAATTCCTGAAAGAATAATTTGTATTGGCGCAACGCCAAGAAACTAGCTTTAATGTAAAATTGGATCTTTACGCTTAAATTTGTGATGGCGAACATATTGAGATCATGTTGCTGCAGGTATATTAACTATTAAGCATTGGCTTGAGAATAGATTGCTACTTAATTTTAAGCATTTGGTTCAAAAAAAGTCTCAAATCCAATGACTCTCGTTGTAGTTGGAGTGTAACAGAGGATCACGTGATGTATGAACCAGAAGAGATACAAGCCATCATGATCGGTGCTGGGGCCGAAGCGAAGCAGAGGGCGACCTGGGGTAGCCCTGAACCGAAACAGTCTAGTTCTGAAAATTAGAAACCGGGATTGAATTGGTTTCTGATCCTCAAAAGGTACGAGAGATGTCACAATTCTAATATAAAGAGTTAAAATCTTTCTTTTCACACAGTTGACGTGAGACTATGTGAGATCATCTCTTAACAATCGCCTATATTCTCAGAGAGACTTAGAGGACCCTGGCCAGGCGTATATCACATGGCTTGCTCTGATACCATATTGGAATTCAATTTTCGCCAAAAAGTACTTTATCAGAGTGAGGCCCCGACTCTACTATCTTCTAATGCTAATCTAGAGGCTGCACTGGGTCTTGCTCGAAGGAGCTGGGATGAATCATGGGTGTATATCCAGGCATTTCAAATGAGAAATTTCTGGAGATTTATTGGGAGGTCAAGTTTAATTTGGCATCAAAGCTTTAATTCAATTTGAACTTTCTTCCCCCTTATCTTTGAAAGAAACCTCAATTTCAATTACCTAGAAAATAGCTGGTGTTTCTATTATGGAGTAAAGTTAATTATAGTTTTAACTAGTTAAGTCTTCTAACTCAAAAAAGCTCACTTCAGCTCTATTTCGCTATGATTCATGGTTTAAGTAAGTTATAATTAGCTACCTTCAAAAGTTAACATTAGTGAGCTATTGTCGGGTCTAATCCCTGTCAAGTACAAGGATCCAGGTTGTCTCACCATTTCTTGTACTATAGGACAAGCCGAGATATGTCATGCACTTTTTGATTTGGGATCAAGTATCAACTTGCTCCCTTTCTCTATTTTTCAACAACTCGGGTTGGGCGATCTTAGTCCAACTCGAGTCACCATCCAACTGGCTGACCGGTCAGTGAAAGTTTCCAAGGGGGAAATTAATGACGTTTCTATTCGGATCGAGAAGTTTATCTATTCAGTTGATTTCATAGTTCTTGAAACACAACCTGTGTCCAATCTTAGGGCTCAATCTCATGCTATCCTAGCGCCCATTCCTTACTACTGCCTATGCTATTATCAACTATTAGAATGGGTACATAAGGTTAACATTTGGAGATATGACTAGAAAAGTCAATGTCTTCAACCTAGAAAAGCAAGCTTGTGATGTTGAGGATCAAACATTTGAAGTTAACCTCATTGAGAACTTGACTAGCGAGCATAGAAAAGAATTGGAATTAGAAACTGGTTGTGACTTCAAATTAGAGTCCGAAGACTTTAACCACGATCAGATTGTCAAGTCTGCTATGAATTGAGCATTAAACCCTATCTCACTAAATATGGAGCCAATAAACTTGACTCCTCCTTTCAGTGAGCCTTCCCCTTCTTTAGAGTTGAAAATCATACCTACGGATCTCAAGTACGTCTATCTAGGTGAACAAGAGAATTTTTCTGTCATAATTGCATCCCATTTGAATGACGGGCAAGAAGAGAATCTTAAGACACTTCTTAGGAAATATAGAAAAGCCATTGGCTGGATTATGACTGACATAAAGGGATTGAGTCCAGCCATAGTTAAACATCGCGTTCATCTTAATGAAGAAGCAACACTGAAGAGAGACCCGCAGCTTAGGTTAAACCCTATAATGCAAGAGGTTGTTCATGCTGAAATTTTGAAACTCTTAGACAATGGGATAACCATTTCTAATAGCCAATGGGTCAGTCCTGTCCAAGCAGTTCTGAAGAAATTTGATTTCACTGTGGTGGAAAATGAGAACAAAGAGTTGATTCAAACTCGACTTCCCATGAAGATTCAAGTTTATGTCAACTATAGGAAGCTAAATGTAGCAATTAAGGACCATTTCCCACTTTTCTTCATTGGCCAAATGCTTGAATGTTTGGCTGGCCACGAGCATTACTATTTCTTAGACGATTACTCGGGGTATAATTAGATTCCTATTGCTCTGGAGGATCAAGAAAAGACCATGTTCACATGTCCATTTGGGACATTTACTTATCATCGAATGCCTTTTGACTTATGCAATGCCCCATCAATGTTTCAACGTTGCATGCTGAGTCTTTTCTCTGACATGGTGAAATAATTTTTGAAAATATTCATAGATGATTTCTTCATTTATGGAGACTCATTTGATCAATATCTTCACCATCGCGAACTCGTCCTCCAACGTTGTGTCGAGAATAATTTGGTACTGACTGGAAGAAATGCCACTTCATGGTAAGATATGGAATTATCTTGCGTCATGAAATTTCTAAAAATAGAACTAAAGTGAATAAAGCCAAGATTGAGGTCATAACTGAGCTCCTAATGCCAAAATATATTAAAGATATCTGATCTTCTTTGGATACGTCAGTTTTTATCGTAGGTTCATTAAGGACTTTAGCTAAATTGCTAGACCATTAACTAAACCTTTTAGCTAAGAATGTGCCATTTACTTTCGATAATGAATGTCTTAATACTTAGGAGAAGATAAAAAATGAGCTTATTTTTGCACCAATTATCTCTGCACCAATTATCTCTGCACTGGATTGGTCAAAGCCGTTTGAAATTATATGCGAAACTTCAGATTTTGCTATAAGCTCTATCTTAGGACAACGCATTGATAACAAGCAGCACGTGATTTACTACTCAAGTAGGACCTCAATGATGTGCAATTAAACTACACTACAACTGAGAAAGAATTCTTGGTTGTAGTATCTGTATTAAAGAAATTCCGTTCCTATCTACTTGGGTCCAAAATCACCATTTTCACCGATCATTCTATACTAAGATACCTTATGGCGAGAAAAGATGCTAAGGCCCGACTAATTTGTTGGATCTTACTTCTTCAAGAATTCGATTTCGAGATTTGAGATAAGAAAAGCATAGAAAATATCGTTGCTGACCATCTCTTGCGCATCCTAAACTCACTATGTAATGAACTGTTCATCAATGATAATTTTCCCGATGAACAACTTTTGGTTGCCTTTATGGTTCGCTGACATAGTAAACTAATTAGTCATGAACCAAACTCCATCTCATTGGTCTAAACAAGATGTCTATTGATCGAGAGAAAATCGCGCACAAAAAGTATATGTTTTGAAATTGATATTTAAAGTGTGTGCTTTGGCTTCCTCGATACCTCCGTTATAGCATAGCGGCTAAAACGAGTCGAATTCATAAGGACGGGAGGCCATAGAAGCTTACACGGTATGTTCACGTGTATGTTAACGGTTCTTCAAAGTTTTAAAGAATGAAAAGAAAAGAAACAAAGAATGAAAAAGAGATGTACGGTGAAACACAAAGAAGTGGGAAACATAGAAAATGATTTTTGTGGTTTTGTTTTTATATCTAAAATAAAGTGAAAAAGAAAGAAGACTGTAACACCCCATCCTCAGTATACGTACACAGCTATGTGTCCTGATTTTTTTGAGCGTATTTTTTATTTTCTGTTATTTAAATTCTTACTCATATGGTGGTACGGCATGATTTGACCTTTTTTATATTCATATTTGATTGATTTTAGTTTCAAATATTATTTTTTAATATTTTAGATTTTTTCACGATTTTCTGAAATTTTTCAGAATTAAATTGAAAATCTTCAAAACCGGTGTCGACTAGTGTCGCTGACCGACTTTCGGATTTTTAATTTACAAATGGAGTTGAAATTTTAGAAACGGCCTTCACATTATTTCTTAAAATCATATTTTCTATCTAAATGAATTTTTGGAGAATTTTTAGAATTTATCAAAAATCCGGCCGACCCGGCATAGACAGGTGTCAACGATTGACTTCAGGATTTTTATCTTGAAAATGAGATTGAATTTCTGAAAACCGATTTCACTAAAAATCTTTAAATAATATTTATTATTTTTGAAAATTTTTGGGAAACTTTTCGAGATACTTTATTTTTCGGGCTTTTCCTGAGTTCCGGTGTTTTCCCAGATAACGGAATTCTATCCGGATATTTTACTTTTTCTCTCTCCTTACCTGACGCGAGATCCACCAACTCTGGGTTCAACAATTAATGCGGAGACTCTCTCCATTCCGCATTTAATGCTTTGTTCTTCAAAGAAAATCAACCCAGATCAAATCACTCATGCCTTTTTGTCTCTTCTCTAAACGCGATCTTGCGTTTTTCCTTTTTGGACGCAGCAACAATCTCCGCGTCCAGCTCTAGTAGCCCAGACGCGGGCTTCAATTGCTTGGAGACGCAAGTCTCCATTCTTGCGTTTCTTTTGCTTTGAGTGGAGGGCAAGATTGTAATAATAAACTTTACCCTTATATAAATACCCCCACTCCCTTCTCTCTCTATCATTATCTTCCTTCCTTCTTCCTTTTCCAGCAAGCACAGCCACCAAAAACAGCAGCCAACAAAGCCAACGTGCCCTTCATTTGGCCGGCCATCCCCTCCATTTCCACCACCATCTCCTCCACCAATTCCTCTACCATTCTCCCCTCCATCTACTCCACCATTCTAACAACAACAACAACCACAACACCATCTTCAACACCATCTTCTTCCTCCATTTCCAACCAAAACAACCCATTACTTCCAAAACTTCACCACCATCCCACCACCACCTACACCACCTTAACCACCACCAACCGTACCATCTTCTTCTCCTCATCACACTCTTTCCAACGAGCTATAGATTCGTCCTCCGAAACATCGTTTGCAAAACTCCATTTCTCTCATTTGAACTACATTTGCACCATCAATAACCTCTCTTTTGGGGCCTTGGCCACCCATCTCCGGCCAACTCCGGCCAACTCCGGCCGCCGCCGGCGAGGTCCAGCCGACCAACCTCCCATTTTCCTTCTTTTCTTTCCTTCCTTCTCTTTTCTTTCATTCCTTCTTTCTTCTTTCTTTCTTTCTTTTTCTCCTTCTCTTTTCTTTCCCTGCGTCACATACTCCCTCATTTCTGCGTCTCCCACATTTCTTTGTCTCTATCTTTCTCTCCTGTTTTGGTACTAGACGCGGAGCTTACTCCCGCGTCCAAGCACATCTTTAACGCGATTCTCGCGTTCATATATTAACGCGACGCGGAGCACGTACTCGCATCTGCGTTCTTCCTGTGTTATAAAACGCGGGTCTCAGACCCCGCGTTTGTGGCATCAACGCGGCGCAATCCCCGCGTCTGCGACCCCTTCGTCTTCATTCTCACTTTTTGATTCATCCTTCTCCTCCTCTCTTTTTATATATATAATATTGGTTACTTGGACTCCAGAGCTTGGAATTTCTCGGTGTATTTCTTAAAGTTTTAGGCGAGTGTTCTCGCCTTCCTTCAGATTTTCCTGCTTTGTCATGATTGACTAATATTATATTATTTTCCTAGCACACTTGCATGCATCATGCTACTACTTGATACTTACTCCGCAATAACATATTGATACCTGACTTTAGATTGTCACATTTACGGGAATCTTATACTTGCTATCCTGTATTATATACAGTGACTTGAAATGACAATAATCATGTACTCTTGAACTCCTGATCTAGTTATGCTCTTGCTTTCCCGTAAACTGATAATTTCATAATAAATCATAAAAAGAAACCACTTGAATTAGGTCGGGGGAAACTTGCGGCTATCAATATATGTTCGTGTTTACAGTGGTTTTAGGTATGTTGTGCTACTACTTTTCCTGTTTGACCTGAGGGCCTCCAGGCAACCGAGGGGAGCGCTGGCTCCCTCCTTCCTGGTACCATCTTGATAAGGGCATTCTATAAGACCCTCCTGTACGCCTTGCGGCAGGTTCCGTCCTCTAGCAACGGAACAATCCTGGGCCGTGGTCCCGGGTATGCACGGGACCCACTGTAAACATTGTTCATTGATACCCCCGTTGGTTTCCAATAACAGCCTCGATTTACTCATATGTGGATGTATGTGTGCTGGGACGCTACTACACATACCTAGACATATGGATAAAACGAGTAATAAGTATAAATAATGAAAATGGCAGAAATAGTTTATTCAGGCCTTATCACTTTCATTTTATGCCTCCATTTCTTGCATACTGTACGTGTACTCTCGACAGAGTTCTTGATGCTTAATATTGTTTTAATCATTTCAACACACACATATACCTATCTCTACACGGCACTTGGCATTTACCTGTCTATTTGTTAGGGAGTTTCTGACTCCCCTGGACTTGCATGTTCAGGTTCAGAAGCTTGGACTGAAGCGGAGCCCTCCACCAAAGACCAAGCCTATCTCTCGGAGCAGGCTGACTTGTCCTAGTCCTTCTGTTCCTGAACCTTCTTGCTAGCTCGGGGACCTTCTTCTCAGCCCGTGAGCACCTTTTGCTGTACAAATTGCATATTTTACTTTTGTAGCTGACTGTGATATAATGTACATGTACCAATATATCACGCTCTGTGATAACTTTGTAATCCTTATGTTGGAATGTATATTGCCACGTGCTTTCGTACTCTGATTCTTGTTTGTATTGATGCTTAGCGTATATACGTGAGGGTATTTCTGACCTGCGTATATACGTCGCAGTAGCGTCCCCATACCCGCCGGATCGGGGCTGTACGCGCCGGAAAAAGAAATAAAGGGGTTCGCTGTAAAATTTCCTTGAATCAGATGAAAAGTTACAACAAAACTGTTTTCCTTCCAGTTACAAGGGAGGGAGGATGTTGAATCTTGAATCCTCCCTTTGTTTAAAGCTGGGTCCTTCAAGTGGCGGTGGAGAGTGAATCTTGTTCTCCGTTGACCGGATGACCGTCGGGATCGTCAGGGATCTTCTCTTTGGCTGGTAGAAGGAGTAACACAGCTCTGTCTACCAAAACTCTTAAAGAGAAGGTAGGCAAAGGGGCAACTCGTACGCAGCGAGCTTGTTGAAGAGTTGAGCTCTCTCTTGCTTCTCTCTCTCTGTCTGCCTGGGTGTAGTCTGTTGTGTATCTCTGATCTCTCCCTTTTCTCTGACGTTCTTTTTTTTCTTCTCTGTTGTCCATAGCGACGGGGCTATTTATAGAGGCTCCAGGGGTGAACGTGCCCCCTAAAAGTGCTCCACAATGAGGGGCTGACCTCCCCGCTATGTGGGCGGCGACTGGCCTCATAACCAGGGCGGTTATAACCGAGGCGCGGGTTTCAACCCACGCGCCTTGATAGTGCGACGCGGGCTTTGGGCCCTCGCGCCTTGATGCTGAGACGCGGGTGTCGAGCCCACGCGCCTTGATGTTGAGACGCGGGTGTCGAACCTACGCGCCTTGATGTTGAGACGCGGGTGTCGAGCCCACGCGTCTAGAACTTGAGGCTCTGCTTTTTAATGGCTTATCTTTTAGTGATTTTTAGACAGCCTACAGAACCCCCTCCAAAGTTTTCGATATTCCGCAGTTAACTGGGACGGATTTCGAAATACTTTGGACTCTAGCTGAATTCACCTCTATGACTGGACTGTTAATGCTCCGGGTTTGATCTTATCTGGAGTTGGTCTTCGTGAGTGTACTGTTGAACTCTTTGAGGCCACCAGAGTTGATCGTGTTGAGTGTCTAGATACACAGTCTAAACCTCCCCGATTGCTTTTAGTATGTCATGGACGCGTTTTAAGCCAAGAGTGGACGATCGTTTGCTTGTGCCAGTGTACTGTTGAAACTGATTTGCAGAAGCAAGGACTGAACGCCAGTTCTTTTTGAAGAGCAGAGATGGTACTGCTTTACAGACGTGACTTTCATGGGGTGCGCCTTTTGGAAATGGAAAACGCGACTGGTATTCCATTGGGCAGACGCGATGCTAGGCCGGATTGGAAGGACGCGAACTTCGGAGAGACGCGCCTGTTGGGTGCGAATCCGTGCCATGTCATGAGTGCACCGCCACTTGTTCTGGGGAACCGTCGGGACATCACCTTTTGACGCGCGGACTTCCCGGTTCATTAAATGATCTGTTCCACGCGTCAAGCGATGACTCGCTGTAGAGCTAATCGAGCCACGCGCCGCGTATCTTTGCAAATCTTTGTGCCTATAAATGGCAACAGTCAGAGAGATATCCTCTTCTTCTCCGAGCGCATCTGTTAGGGTTTTTAGAAAGAGGATCTTTGTTCATCACTTTTCATTTCTCCTTCATTGGACTCTTGATCACCAATGGCACCAAGGCCAAGCCAACCGCATCATCCTCAAAGGCGGCCGTCGCCGAGGCCCAGAGGGGCGGTTCCTCCGTGCAGGAAGTCCTTTTCCCAGGTATAATGCCGTTCAGGCTTAACCTTCACTATTAATGGAAGTTCATGGAACCCCTAAAAAAAATCTTTTTTTTTTGGAGGAGAACCGTCAACACAGAATATAAACCGTGTTTGATTCTCAGACGCGGTCTCAGACGCGGTCTTTGAGTTGATAACCAAGGCGCGGGTTTGATGACCCGGTGCCAGTGAGCCCTGCAGTTCGGATTCTTCACTTAGAATATTTCTAATTGTGAAGGGTTCGGACACGGACTTGATCCTTGCGTTCTATGACATCAGGTGCTGATTTTTTATGAATCTGGCACCTGAGCCCAAGTACTTAGAGATTTTTCATAAGTCTTGGTTTTCAAAACGCGGGCTTGATCCTGCGGGCCTCACATCTGGACGCGGATTTGCAGGTCTGGACGTGGATTTTGATAATTCCTGCGTCCAGTGTCTCTTCTGCGCGAATTCTCAAGTCTAGACGCGAATTTTGATAATTTCTGCGTCCAGTATCTTTTCTGCGTCTGAAATATAGACACTTAACACATTTTTTTTTGATAAGATGTCTGATCAAGTGTCCTTTTCTTTTGCAGTGCCACACTCTTCTGCTCCACTCTCCAAGAAGCGCCACTTTGGGCACGTAGGTGGTGCTGACCGTGATTTAACCTTTGCACTGCAAAGGACTGTACCTGTGACTGCTGACAGGTCGCAGGAGCGCAAGAAAAGGCTCTCTAATGTTGACATGACAACTTTTCGGGAGCTTATGACTGACGCAGCATTTACAACGGATGCTCGCGTTCCGCTGGAGAAGCCTGCCTTCTTCTTTGGAGACCATATCGGCGATGGCAGCTATTCCATGTATGACGGAGATTATAAATGGCTCCGCCAGATAGGGGATAAAAGATTTTTTCTTCCGGACATGGAGAGGATGTACCCGCTGTCTTATCTCCAGCACATGTCCGTCCCTCGGAAGATGAAATGGGACCTTTCCCGATATGTCCCTGAGATTACTCTCGGTGACTTAGGCTCCAAAAGGGTATATTGTCATGATAGTCATAATAGGGCGGTTCTCGGCCTGTTCCCCGGGTCGCTCAGGACTGAGCCCCCGGTTGGAGAAACACCAAAACTTGGCACCACTTTCCTCAACGCATTCATGAAAGTGGAGGGTGATTTTCCGGTTGAGTTCCGTTCGCCCGGGTGGGTTCATTCCACCGAGAAGTATTGGTGGGGCAGGATGGTAAGCTTCGTCCTTGCCGACCTTAGGGACTTGTTGGAGCAAACGGATTTGTACCAAGCAGTCAGGGCCGTCCAGTATGGTATCCCGCCGAGTTCTCAGAACTTCTTCGGATCCTGGAGCGTTACAATCCTTTGACGGGGACATTCTTCACTCCGATTGGAGAGATGGGCCTTGCCCTGCACGAGTTGCATGAGGTCTCGGGGCTGGCAACAGGGGACTCTCCCTATGAGGAATATGTCCCAACCACTGAGGAGCTCAACCTTATGAAGAAAGGGTCTCCTCAAGTGTACGAGACTTATTGGGAGGTGTTATGTCACTTCCACATTTGCGGTCAGGTAACCTCTTGGAGGTCGGGAGGAGTCAATCAGCTGTCTTGGACCAGCTACTTGTTTAACGGCATCAATAAGAAAGACCATCCGGTGACCCGACTGGCTCCCAGCTCCGACAAGGAGATTGACGACAGGATTAAGGCTTCTGAAGGCTTCTACACCACAGTTTCGAACGAGGATGTTTTCGAACTTGACATGGTTTTCGAAAGCTTTCATCATCAAGCCTGGGTTCCTATCTCCGATCAAGCACTGTTGGCGGGCTTCTTGATGCTGTGGTTGAAGCGCTGTGTGGTGTCTACGCTGCCACATGAAGTCATTATTGCCGATGTAGTGTACCCGGCGGTGCTCCTGGCCTATGGCAGTCCCATAGCCCTTCTCCCGGCCATGGCGGCTGGCATTCAAAGCGGGTTGCGGGCGTTAACCCAGGCTTTCTGCGAGGCAGGGAAGGCTGTCGACTCCCATGGCAAGCCGATTGTTGACTCAGAGGGGAAGCCGACGGTGAAGCGCCCCAACCCTCGGGTCGAGCTGCCCTACACGTACTTAATGGCTTGGTACGTGATGCACTGCCCCTCTCTGATGATACCGGTGCCTTGGAGTGAGGGTTTTGTCCCTTTTGTACAGCGGTTGGAGGGTTCTGACTGGCGTAATACTTACATGTATTACGTTCGAAAGTGCATTCTGTCTGCTTCGAACTACCAGCTTAACCGCTGCTTCCCCGAGATTCCTGGTGCATCTTTCAGGGAACTATTTACTGACTTCGCAGGCCAAAATGATTTCACTAGGCTGTCAACGGGGATTTTCTGGTGGTTGGTTAACATCCGGCCTGGGTATGTGCTTTCCGGCAAGGTACTTCATGCACGATCGAGCCATATATGCCGAATCGCTTCGCCCGACAGTTCGGCTATGATCAACTCTACGTCGGCAACCCCAATGCTCGACTCGCCTTCAGTGGGAACTTGTTCGAAGGTGCTCGGGCTTGGTACTATAGCGTGGCCGGAGGGACGGAAGCAACTTCCCGTCTACCTCCCAAGGAGCCAAAGGGCCGCACAAGCTTCAGCTTCTGTACCTGGTACTTCCAGGTCAACCAGACACCATACTTTGTTCTGGAGTATTCATGCATTGAGAGTATCAATGCAAATTTTGAAGCAAGGTCGGGGTCCGGTAAACGCTCACGAGGCATCGAGCAGTATCTGAAGGCTCTGAGGGAAGTCGGGAGAGGGTTGAGGGAGGAGCCACGAGCAACAAAGGCTCGACAAGCGGTGAGTAAGCGTGCTCGAGGCTCTACTTCCACTGCTGACCCTGCCCCAAAGAAGGTCCGGAGAGACTTGACGGCCGAAGTTTCTCTATCCGAAGACATCCCTGCTGGTGTTGAGGAACCGAGGGAAGAAGAGGCAGATGAAGAGGCTGTCCCCTTAGTCCGTGCCCATAGGTTGCGCAGCAGGGGCTGCAGAAGTTCAGAGGAAGGAGAGCCTGCTGACGAACCGACCACCGCTGACGAGGCCGAGCAGTTCGAAGTCGACATCATGAGCGGAGGTGATGTTGAGATTCCGGGGGTCTCAACTCAGCCCGGGTTTTCCTCAGCTCACGAAAGGAGAGATGAGGCACAGCAACCGGAGGTCGACATCATCAGTGATGTTGAGATTGCAGGAGTCTCAACTCAGCCCGGGTCTTCCCCTGCTAATGAAAGGAGAGAAGAGGCACAGCAACCTGGGTCTCCAAGTGTGTTCATTTCCAGTCCTCGGACAGTTGACCCCAGCCCTACCACTGGGGTAATTGGTGGCAAGGCTCCGGCTACCGAGGCCTCTCGCGTTGAACTGCCATCTTCCTTATCTGCAGTGGGAAGCGATTTTGAGGATGAGGTCGACTATGGTGACGAACCCGCTCCTCCTGATCCGAGTAAATTCTCACACATCTCGGAGGAGGAAATACATGGGTGCGAGCCGTTGACGGCATCACCACTGGCGGCAGTTATTCCCGCTGAAGGTACTTTTTTCACCTTCTGACTTAATTTCTCTTTTCATTTTGAAGAGGAGGTTTTAGCATTCTCCTTTTATGCTGCAGGGTTGGCCGAGGATATTGAGGCTGCAACCTCCTCGCATATCGAGGAGATGGTGCAAGAGTTGACCCAACCGGAAGGAGTTGAGACTCCAGCCGCCGAGATGCCTCCAGAGAAGGCAACTACTGAGATCGGGGAGACTCCCACTCTGCAGGACGAGGAGGCAACCACTGAAGCCAGGGAGACTTCTACTCTGCAGGATTCGCCCAAGAATTCGACATCTCTGGACCTCCAACTTGGTAAGGAAGTTTTGATGTCTTGGATGTTTCTCTTTTCACCATTGTAGCTAATGTTGAGATAATTTGCAGAGAGAACTGGGGGGGGCTCAGGTGGAGAGTCTGACGGTCAGTGCCCCTCCGGAAGGCCACACAGCTCAAGCCTCGGTCGAGGTTTCTGAGGAGGTCGAGCTCACTACTCTGTCATCAGCTGTGGAGGTTCCTGTAGAGGTAGCTCCCCCTGAAGCGCTAGTGGCTACTCTTTCTCCTGCCGTACCGGTGGTCAGCCCGACTCTTGCGCGAGAAGAGCTGGCTTACATCCCTCACCCCATGATAGAAAGGGGGTCGGGGAGCACCTCGGGCGATGATACTATGGAGTTCCTGACACGCAAAACGGTGCAGCAGTTCTTTGACTCGATGCGATCATGCATCGATTTCATCCTGTCTGGGGGTAGCTCCTTTGAATTCGCCCGGATGTTTCTCGGAAACTTGGCCGAGAACATCAAGTTGGCCGGAGGCCCTTCGCTAGCCCAGGCGTGTCTGCTGGTGGTGGAGCAGTTGGGACAAGACCTGAGAGAGCTTCGATCCCTGGAGGATGCCGGCTCATTCCACGAAGCCCAGGAAACTCTGAATAGGCTCCTTGCTGCTCAAGAGCAGGAGCGAAGGGAGGTGGAGGAGAAGATAACCGATAACACCCGTCTTCTTGAAGGTTTCCAGGCTGATCATCAACGGCTAGCGGTCGAGTCCAAGGAATCTGTCATGATCATACAGGTTGCAAAGCAGGCTATCCTTGACTCTCGGGCTGCTATAGCCAGGGCTGAGGCCATGATTGCTTTTAACGAACAGAGGCTTGCTACCTATGAAAAGAGGCTAGCGGAGTTAGAGGCTGCCAAGGCGCAAGTTGAAGCAAACCTCTCTGTTCGTTCATCCGAGTTGGAATCCCTCCGAGTACGAGCGCAGGGATTTTTATCTGAGGCGGATCTGCGGGCCCAAGCTCTCATGGAGGCTGAGAAGGCGCGTCAACATAAGATACATCGCCTTAGAGAGCAAATCCGTTCCTTGGCGAGCCAGGACTTGTAGCCTTCTTCTTTTTTTTTTTTGTAAAGAAAAAGGACACTCTATTCACCAAGAGTGTTTGTACTTGCTTTTACCATTTTTTTTTGAATAGTAAAAGTCTTTGAAGTTCTTGTTCCATCTTTATTGCCTTGCTGTAGATGAATTCAACTTCTTTTAATGAAACGCGGTGTTGACTCAAGTCTTCTTGATGAGACGCGGCATTGATTCATAGGAACCTAGATAGAACTAAGTTTTTCTGATGAAACGCGGCATCAAATCATGGAGAGAGACGCGGTCATCATTTCATAGGAACTTAGGCAGAACTAAGTCCTTTTGCTGAGACGCGGCGTCAATTCACAGAGAGAAACGCGAATCCGTCTTGCTAATGAAGACACGGTTCAAGTGGACGTGAAGGACGCAGTTTTTAAGTGTGACTCATTGGTCGCAGTGCTTAAGGATGCAGCGCTGGGTCTTTTGACTAGGTGCAAAAACCCCTACCCATGCAGACGCAGCTCCTCTGATGAAGACGTGGTTTGAGCGGACGCGAGGGACGCAGCCTTGTGTATTTTCCGACTAATCCCACAATGGCCTAAGTCTTTTGCTGAGTTAAGTGCTTTCCCTTAAAATGGGCCCCGTTTGCTGAAGGGACGCAACTTTGGGTCACGCGGACATTCCTCTGGAATGCAGGTGGACGTCATTCAGTTTGAAACGGGGACGCGGATTCTTGGACGCGGCTTTCTCATCTGCGTCTTGATGTAACTTCCCAGGCGTTAAATGCGGCCTGACTTAAAGATTCCATGAGATCTTTCAAGTCTTCACTGACGATTGGAAAACCGGGTCGTCCGTTGTTTCCCGAAGCAGTTGTCCACGCGTTGGTTCCTCATTGGACTCAGGCGTTAATGCCTTTTAATACAAAACCGGCGCTGGCGGTTTGAGACCAGCGTCTGCGACGCTTCCCGAAGCAACATTACACGCGTCAGACTCCTATTGGACTTTGACGGTCGTGCGGTCATTAAGGCCGACGGTTTTGATTAATGAACCATTAATGACAGTTATCAGGGGCTGCCTATAAATAGGGCTCACCCTCTCCCTCTTTGACAACCCAAACTTAGACTGTTTTCTTTTGATTTGCTCTGAGAAATTTCGCCTTCTTCAGAGTTTTTAACAGGGGTCTGTCTCCATGGATGAAGGTGACTCTGTGGATGAAGATGACCCAGAGCTTTCATGCTTCTGTTTGGTCTCTTCAGGAGAAAGCATCTCTTTGATCATCTTTCATGTCCACGTTTTAATGCAGAGAGTTCAACTCTTGATAGAGGCCTCTGCGGGTATGCCGTCCCGACTTGCCATGATATTTTTAGTCCACCCAGGCTTGCACCTTGGCATCTCTTAAAGAGATATCACCATCTGGATGAAGTCTTAGTTGGTGCATTCCTTTTTTTTTTTAGAATTTGCGCCATCGACTTGAACTTCTCTGGACGCGAGTACAGAAGTCTTTGGCACTTGGCGCTGGCTTTGCTCATGAAGCTCGCGTTTTAAGGCCACTGACTTAGATGAATTCCAACTCGGGTTGAAGGTTTCAGACCCGAATCTTGCAACTCCTGTTCATTCAACAGGGAGATGGCAATTTTTTCAGCGTCTGAGTCTTTTTGCGCCTGGTGTGTTAGACGCAGATGCAGAAAATTGGACTGCGTTTGAACCCTGCGTGTATCACAGTTTTAACTCGCATCTGTTTCTGCCACCGCGGAAGTTTTGGCTCACTGCGTGGGTCATTTCCGCGTCTGTAGTCTTCGGCAATAACTGCGTCTGTCACTTAGTTTTCTCTGTTGAAGTGTACTAAGTTCCAGATGTTTTGATTCCTTTGTTTATTCCATGCAGGTAGGCTTGATCGTCCTTTTTCAGGTTCGCTGGGCCCCTGGAAGAATATTTCGGCCGGCAAACTCGTTCGATGTTCGTCCACAAGGGAAGAAATCATAGTCCCCGTCGTCCACAAGGGAAGAAATCACGGTCCCTGACGGGGACTTAACCCTCGTCAAGATCTCTTTGGACGCGATGCACCAGTCATGCTTGCGGGCTGGTCACGGTCAGAGTGAGTATGGCGGCGAGGGGGTTACGGTGGATATAGTGGCAGATAGCATCCCCTTCCTCTCTCACCCCAGAAGTGACATCGAGGACACTCCATGTTTGTTGGATGGCCTTCTGGCGAAAGAGATGCTCATGAATGAAGGGTTGCATGGCTTTCTTCTGCCACCGGACCTCAAGAACACCATTACTCTTAGCTTAGTCAGCTAGGGCTCTTTCGATGTTTACATCATGCATCATGGTGCAGCCAGCTTCTATTGTCGCCACAGTTTGGCGCTTTTCCAAACATCGTGCACTTGGAATCAGATGCGGCTTCAAGGAGTGAGTACGGCCTCTGAGAGAGTGAGGGACTTCTTTGTACTCCTTAATTGTAACACTCAATCTTATTGTATAAGAGAGCGTTTTGTATCACTTTCATATGCCTGGATATAAATAAAAGTGACATTTTTCTTTTTGCCTCTTTCTATTGTCTTAAACCTTTTGTCTTCAGTCAGACGCATAGAAGCAGAAGATCTTTGACTTCGTCAAAATTATGATGATAATCTTAATAAGTCAAATTTTGTAGGGAAAGATCCTATTTCAGGAACTTTCACAATACTGTCAGAGGTGTAATATTAACTTGACAGAGATGAAATAATATTTGGTAGATCTGTCACTTTATAAGAAAAGTGACAGGTGGAACACGTACCCCCAAGGAAGGTGAACTTTTATCAAGGGTTTGGGATCAACTTGATTAAGTTCAGCCGGGGAGTTGATGGAAACACTGTCAATGGTGTAGTGTTAACCTAACAATGTTTTTAGGTAGACTTGTTATTCTATTGAAGAGAATAACAAGTAAGACTAGACTCATGGGGAATCTAGGAAGTCTTTACCATTAGAGGTGTGATATTAACTTAACGGGTTGAAAGTAGTCTCGTCAGAAGTGTGATGTTAACTTGACAAGGATGTGAGTCAGAAGTGTAATATTAACTTGACTCAAAAGTATTTCAGTTTTGTTTTGGGAAAACTGAGAGTGTTACTGACATAGGTGTGATGTTTAACTTGACAGTGAGGGTAATGCTAGAGGTGTAATGTGGAACTTAGCATTGGTCATCTCGGCTTGGATAAGGAAGTCGAGGAAGAGTCATGGCCATAGGTGTATTGTTGAACTTAGCAATGACTTAGATGCTAGAGGTGTAGTGTTAACTTAGCATCATTCATTTCAGCTTCAATGCGAAAGTCTGAAGGAAAATGACTGTCAGAGGTGTGGTATTAAACTTGGAAGAAACTTGATGTACCGTTTAGAAGTATAATGTTAACTTAAACAGTAATTTTGTCAGAGGTGTGATATTAACTTGACAAAAACTTGATTTGCGATATGAGCAATTTGAGGACCTGTCATTCTATTGATAAGAATGGACAGGTGGAGTTTGAAGTGCCAGAGGTATAGTGTTAACTTGGCAACAACTGTATCTTGTAGGCTTACCATTCTGTGGATGAGAATTGGTAAGGGATTTTGGAGGGGAGAGTGGAGTTGAGTCCACTTAGGATTTTTAGCAAACCCTCAGCTATCAACGGGTTTGATATGCCTTTACCAACTACCGTTTGAGTTGGGCTAGCCATGCTATTCCCTCAGCATGATGAGTTGTCGAAGACTTATGTTGGGCTTAGAAGCTAACATTTTCCTCTATCCTTAGCCGTCGGAGGCGTTGGATATTAATGAAGAAACTCTTCTTGTTTTGATCAGAGGTGTAATTTTGAACTTGATCAGCGGAAGAATACCATTTAAGGATAGTATTTCTTCAAGAACCTGCCATTGATAGGCATCATGAGTGTATCGCCATTCGAGGTTATGAGGCGATATGATCCATTCGAGTAGACTGACTCTACCACAAACGGTCCTTCCCATTTGGGTTGGAATTTTCCTCTTGTCTTGTGCGTCATTACCATGGGTCTTCTGACGGCTAAGACAAGATCGCCTTTCCTGAAAGTCCGCACCTTAACTTTCTTGTTGAAGGCTTTGGTAATTCGAGCTTGGTAAAGCTCGATTTGTTGTTGGGCCTGCAAACGCTTATCGTCTAAGGCCTCCAATTCCTGGAGTCGCTGTCGATGCTTCTCCTCGGTTGTCATCTCCGCTGTCAAGGCGACGCGTAGAGATGGAATTTGGATTTTCAGTGGAAGTACGGCTTCACATCCATATACCAAAGAAAATGGCGTGGCTTTAGTTGGGGTTCGCACAGTTGTGCGATAGGCCCATAAGCATTCACCTAGCTTATCATCCCAGTCTCGTTGACTTTTCGAGACGAATTTCTTGAGAAGCTTGCCAATAGTCTTGTTGAAAGCTTCTGCGAGGCCGTTAGCGGCAGGATAGTATGCCATCGAGGACACACTCTGAATTCTAAACTTAGCGCAGAATCTCTGGAACGCCTGGCTGATGAACTGGGGTCCATTGTCATGGACAATTCGCTGAGGTACACCGAAACGGTAAATAACGTGATGTTTCACGAACTTGATCACGTTAGACGATTTTACCTCCTTCAGAGGAATAGCTTCGATCCATTTAGAGAAATAATCGGTTATTGCCAAAACAAACCGATGTCCCTTTGATGATGGTGGGCTGTAGGACCAACCACATCCATCCCCCACATTTCAAATGGCCAGGTAGAGGTCGTGGAGTGGAGGTACCCTGGTGCTTGATGGATGAAATCGCCGTGCACTTGGCAGGCGTGACATCTTTTGGCATAAGTGATGGCATCGGCAATCATCTTGGGCCAGTAGTAACCCAATCTTTGGAGTCGATGTGCCAGTTTTGGGCCAGGTTGATGGGCTCCACACATACCATCGTGGGCTTCTTTCAATACCTCTTGGGCCTCCTTTGGTGAGAGGCACCGGAGCAAGACCCCGTCATGCGATCGACGATACAATGTTCGTGCCATCGCATTGTAGTAAAATTTAGGGGCTTTCCTTCGAATGGCAGCCGCTTCCTTGGCGTCCTCAGGCAGGATGCCATACAAGATATAGTCGATATAGGGAATCGCCAGTCTTTAACCTCTGGCCCGGTTGGCAATTCCAGCGCTTCTTTGCTTTGATACTCTCCCTTTAACTCCTGATAGTCTTCGAGGGCAGTTCTCGGGCAATACAGGTCGTGGCTGTAGACGAATACCTTCTCCATTGCTCCAGCTGGAAGAGCTAAGGAGGCCGCGAGGGACGCCAGTGCATCTGCATGCGCATTTTGCCTGCTGATTGGGAAAGAGTTGTGTAGAGTTTTAGCACAAATATTTAACAAAGAGATGAAGGTTAGAATCCACCTTGGTGCTTAGATCCCTCCCACAAATGTATTTAAAGATCGTTATACCCTTTCCAATCTCCGCTATAGCAATGGCTATACCGGGTCGATTCTCGAGGAGAGCTAGCGATAGAAGCGTTACGGTATGTAGTGAGAAAATGAAAACGAAATGTCTTCTATGTATTTACACAATTGCAAGAAGTAACATGAAAAGAAGTGATGGATTTGTGCATTATGGAAAAGAAATTAAAAGAATGAGTGAAGTGTATTGCAAAGAAAGAAAAGCTAAAAGAAAATGTTGGAAAACTTTTATATGAGAAGGTACATGGCTAGCTAACTTTACCTCATTGCTAACTTGCTAAACTCAATGGTGATTGCAAGATTGCCTCATATTGATTCATTGGCAATTAAAAATAACTTGCATGTTTGTTCAATTGATGTTTCCATCTTGAAGATTAGTGTTCTCTTGTTGTTAGCTTGAAGCCTCATATTGAATCATAGGCTCACTAAATAGATGTTCAATGATGAACTCTAGGGTTGGTACTCAAAGGATGCTAAATTGAAAGAATCAACATTCATTTAAACATTCAAGACATAACTACAATTTAGCTTGAAGTAAAGAAGTTGTTCTTAACAAGTAGCACATGTTTGGTGATCCATCCTCATGTTCCATCAAAGGCTCTTGTTCTTGACAAGGCTCTATCCAAGGCACACATGAGTCATATGGAGTTTTAACAAGCCATTACCAAGGGAAAGAAACTATACTTCCTTGGAAATCAAAAGAAACTCTAACTATGCAAGTATTGAAATAAGCAATCATCCAAAGAGATAGAAGTTAGCTAGGTAAGTTATTAGCTAGCCATGCAATAGGAATTTAGCTCTCCATTACACAAGTAACAAAGCTACAATTCATTATGTAAAGCAAAGATCTAAAGCAATTACAATGAACTAGAATCAAAGCAAGAATTAAAGCAAGGTAAAGTAAAGCATACTAGAGTTTGTAAAGAGATGAATGGAGCTCTTTTGATTAATCCTTGGCCACAAGAATGTCACTTCCTTGGTACAAGCTCTCAAACAGCACTCTCTCTCTCACTTTGTCAAGATCTCTAGGAGGAAGAAGATGAAGTCTAAAAACCTAGGAGAAAACAAAAATACAAGAATTTTTCCCTATTTTCTTCTCTCTCTTCTCTACTTTTTTTGTGCAGACCCTGGTCACCTATTTATAGCCATCAGTGAGAAGCCTCTAGAGCCCTGGCCGTTGGCGCAAAATCCGGATCTGAACGGCCTTGGATCTGCCGCGCGCGCGCGGCAGGGGCGCGGCACTGTTGAGGCCGTTGGCTAACAACTTTCTGGTACGAGTTGGTTGCAAGGTTGTTATCCACGTGTCCTTCTAGAGTCTTCAGTTGGCGCGCGGATCTCTCTAGATTCTGATTTCAAATCTTGAGCTCTTTTGATTTAATCTCTTTAATTATTGCTAATTAAAGTGATTAATGGGCTTTTTCTCTTTAAGTTGTGGGTCTGCAAAAATAGAGAGAAAAGGGGTTAAAAATTACATATTTATATATAATATGCATGGTATGAAAGTGGTAAAATATGCAAATATGTACAACAATCACACCCCCATACCTAGCTTTTGCTCGTCCTCGAGCAAAAAAGAAAGAAAAAAGAAAGAAAAAGAAAAAGAAAATCCTAGCTAATTTATTACACCACTTTCGTAGGTGACACGATTGCACTGAGCACGTGCAACAAGCCGTTAAACCTCTAGGTTACCCTAGAGGAGGAGTGTTGTCTCCTGAGGGTTTTCAGCGGATTGCACCCACAAAATCCATAAAGAAAAATAAAAGGGTTAGTGAAATTTTTGATCCATGTTTTAAAGATTCTAACTTGATCTATAGGTTTTAGGTTACTCTAAATTTTTCATTCCTCTTATAAGTGTCTATTTGGAGTGATGTTTTCATCTTAGGTTAAGATTTTAGGGAAAAGATTAAAAACCGGATTTTGCATCAATCCTAGGATATATACATCTATAAATATGAAGGATCTTTCTTAGACTAAGTTCATTTATTTACTAATATATATATAAATTTTTTATTTAATTACAATGTTTATTTATTTACATTCCCTTAGCATCCTTAGGTTTTCTAGTTTACCCATGTAGCGAGTCTCTTACCAATGACTCCCAAACCAGACGGTTTTAGGGCATCAGATGAGAAAACATCCCTAGGGTTCGATGACTCGAGTAAACTAGGCCACTTAGGAATTTAAGGGCTTAACCACTTTTAGGCGTGATTGGTAATGCTTCTTGAGGCACTACCTACCAGCTTAATCAGTAGTTAAGTTTTTTTTTTTTTTTGACCACCTTTAGGCGTGATTGGTAATGCTTCTTGAGGCACTACCTACCAGCTTAATCAGTAGTTAAGTATTTTTTTTTTTGACCACCTTTAGGCGTGATTGGTAATGCTTCTTAAGGCACTACCTACCAGCTTAATTAGTGGTTTATTAATTATTTATATACATTTTTTTATTATATATATATATGTAACTAAAATCACAAAGTCTTTGATTAATCCTTCAATATGTTCAATGTTTATATCCTAAAGAAAGAATTAAAATCTAGTAATTTTTCTAATCCTTTATTACTTAACCTAAAAATCTAACAAAACTCCTCTTTTCAACTTATAATTAGAAATCTTAATTTAGAGCTTCCTTAATCCCTAAATTTCAAGTTTGATTCTTTAGACATGGATCAAAGAATTTCTTTTTTTTTCTTTTTTTTTTAATATGAATTTTTTTATTTTTCTAAAAGAAAAGTAAAATCTAAAAAGAAAGTGGAAAATCTAGAAGAAAGATAAAATCTAAAAAGACCTAAAAATAAAATCTAAAAAAAACCTAAAAAGAGAGTAAAAATCCTAAAAAAAAAAATAAAAAGACCTAAAA
The DNA here is from genome assembly GCA_038442645.1 of Agave tequilana. NCBI lineage: Eukaryota > Viridiplantae > Streptophyta > Magnoliopsida > Asparagales > Asparagaceae > Agave > Agave tequilana. The sequence goes on from JAVJIF010032844.1 coordinate 142,596, forward strand.
AGAAAGTGAAAAATCCTATGTTAGCATCTACCCCCCCATACCTATCTCATGCATTGTCCTCAATGTATGCGATATGAAATGATGCATGAAATAGGTAAAGGATAACGCTACTCCCTCTGTCGTTTTGGACCCGCGGTGGTGCTCGGTCCAGCCGACTGTGTTCTCCGCAACGCTGCCTCTATACCATCTAAGCGAGAGGATTGCTCCTCTACCTTCTTCCTAAGCCGGACCTGCCCCCTAAATATCTTCTTCATACCCTTCCAAATGACGGACATGAAGGCTCGTGAGTCTGTTGGTGGGTCCTGTCTCCAAAATTGGGGCTCATCTTCCTCCTCTAAGCTCTCCTCCGAAGAGGACTCCACAGGAATGTCCTCAGGTTGGGCACGAGGTGTCCAGAGGGCGTGTAAGCAACCAGTGTATGCACTGGTGGGTTTCTCAGCTACAACATACACTCGGTCAAATGAGTCAAATACAACGTCTGGTAGGAAGTTTCTACACAAACGTGTAATCAAGACTGGATGAGAATATTTTGCACCCCGAGTGCGGGAGGAATTATCAAGTATGGCATGAAAAATGGCCCTATTCAAACAAACCGTGTGTCTATGAGTCATTAAATCATGAATGATTTGTAACACGGGTCTGTTGAAAGTCGTGGTATGATCTAGTCCAAAAATATTGCGTTGGAGCCAACGTCCAATGCAATGTACATTTCTAAACATGGATTGGGCTTTGAGCCCACGGTCCTGCTCTGTGCAGCGGATCCCCATGATAGGCATGTAATCAACTAGTGGCAACGGGTCAGTATAATGGGGATGAATGGGGACATTGGTGATTTCAGCAATGAGTGGAATGGTGACAAAGATGTCACCATATGGCATATGAACTGTGAATTGTTGTGTGTTATGATTAACAGATGCATGATCCAATGTGTTGTAAAATGTGGTGACCAAATCAGGGCAATAGTAAGCATTATTGTCATTGTTATCATAAACTAAGGAATACCAATTCCACGCATGTATTAGATTTACAAATATATGCCCATATCGCCCTTGATCATTCAAAAGTTTAGAGAAATCCCTCTCCACAAACAAGCTAGGGGCCATTAATAACAGTAAAAATTTAGAGCAAAGAAACCAAGAGATCATACCACCCCCGGATTTCGTGGGGGGAAATCAAAAGACAGGTGTGCAGAAGGCACCAGAGACAGCTTCAGGAAGAATGGGTCTGTTTCTGTCTCCAGAGAAAGAAGTCAGTCAGCCTGAAATTTTCCAGCGCGCCTGAAGTGTCAGAACTGCGGCGGAACTGCGGCAGGGCGCGGCAGATTAGGGAAAACTGGGGAGCAAAATTTTGGTGGATGTCGGCTGTGGAAGGAGATTTTCAGATCTGAGGAGAAGTTTTCGTTTGAGGGAGGATGAGTTGGGGAGGAGAGTATTTATAGGGGGAAGAAAAAATGAGATTTCCAAAGTTATCCCTAGGTCAAAGATATAATTATAACCCTAGGTCAAAGGAGTTTGGAAATGAGTGGAATCCTAGGGAAGAGAAAATCCTAGGAATGTGGAACTCTTTATATGCACAAAAATCCCTAATTTTTTATTTTTTTTATTTTTTTATTATTTACAAAAAGTGTAAAAGAAAATATTTACAAGTGTGGTCCCAAAATAATATGCAGGAAAATGCATGGGAAACTATACAGATGGAAATGTCACAAATAAACTGGGTCACAAAGACCCAATTCGTGAACGTCGTGTGACATGGAATCAGTGGTAAAAAATGGCTTAAGACGTTGACCGTTCACAGTAAATTTGTTGCCATTATTCGGGTCAAGAATCTCAATCGCACCATGGGAAAAGACAGTTTGCACAATGAATGGCCCTGACCACCTGGTTCTCAGTTTACCAGGGAAAAGATGGAGTCGTGAATTATACAACAGAACCTTTTGTCCTACGACAAAAATTTTCCTGTGAATGGATTTATCGTGAAAAAGCTTGGTTCTGTGCTTCGTGATCCGAGCATTATCATATACCTCGTTTCTCAGTTCTTCAAGCTCGGATATCTGCAACTTCCTTAAAGCACCGGCTTTATCCAAATCTAAATTCAGCTGTTTTAAAGCCCACATAGCTCGGTGTTCTAATTCAACAGGCAAGTGACAAGGTTTCCCAAATACAACTCGATATGGGGACATACCGAGGACAGTCTTGTAAGCGGTCCTGTATGCCCATAAGGCATCAGTGAGTTTGATGGACCAATCCTTACGGTTCTGTCCTACAGTTTTCTCCAAAATGAGTTTTATCTGTCTATTTGTGACTTCAACTTGCCCATTGGTTTGAGGATGGTAAGCCGTGGATAATTTGTGAGTGATAGAATACTTGCGCATCAGCGCTTCAAAAGCCCTATTGCAAAAATGACTCCCATTATCACTTATTATCGCACGGGGTGCTCCAAAGCGAGAGATAATGTAGTCTCTTAAAAACTTGATGACAACATGGTTGTCATTTGTCCGTGTTGGAATCGCTTCAGCCCATTTGGAAACATAATCTACGGCTACCAAAATGTATTGGTTACCGTAGGACAGAGGAAAGGGTCCCATAAAATCGATGCCCCAGAGGTCGAAAATTTCGACTTCCAAGATGGGTGTGAGGGGCATCATATCTCTCTGTGTAATACGACCCGTCATTTGACATTTATCACAAAGCTTGCAAAAGGTATATGCATCCTTAAAGAGAGTGGGCCAGTAGAATCCACTCTGAAGCACTTTTTCCGCAGTTTTCCGTGGACCAAAATGTCCACCGCAAGCTAACTTGTGACAGAATGTCAAAACGCTCTGATGTTCATCCTCAGGAAGGCATCTACGTATGATTTGGTCAGGACAGTATTTGAATAAATACGGTTCATCCCAAAAGAAGAACCGCATTTGGCGCAGAAAACGATGTTTTTCTTGTCCTGACCAATGAGAAGGTATTTGCCTGGTAGCAAGGTAGTTCACTATATCAGCATACCAGGGCTCTCCACATATCTCAAAAATGTGCTCGTCAGGAAAATCATCGTTAATCGGTATTCTTTCCTTAGGTGCGTTTGGGATTCTCGACAAGTGATCCGCAACCACGTTCTCAACGCCCTTTTTATCTTTTATTTCCAAATCAAACTCTTGCAAAAGAAGTATCCAACGAATCAATCTTGCCTTAGCATCCTTCTTTTGCATCAAGTATTTTAGGGCGGAGTGATCAGTAAAAATTATAGTCCTGGACCCTAGCAGATATTGACGGAATTTCTCCAACGCAAAGACAACTGCTAAAAATTCCTTTTCAGTAGTCGTGTAATTGAGTTGGGCATCATTTAGCGTTCTGCTAGCATAATAGATTACGTGTTGCCTATTATCAATACGCTGTCCTAAAACAGCGCCTATAGCAAAGTCAGAGGCGTCACACATAATCTCAAAAGGCTTGGTCCAATCTGGTGCAGAGATGATCGGTACTGAGACAAGTCTATCCTTAAGCTCTCTCCACGATTTTTGACATTCCTCATCAAAGATAAAGGGTACATCCTTCCCTAAGAGATTTGTCAAGGGTCTTGCAATGTTGCTAAACCCTTGAATGAATCGTCTATAAAAGCCGGCGTGCCCTAAGAATGATCTAATGTCCTTTAAACATGTAGGTTCAGTGAGCTTTGTTATGACTTCCACTTTAGACTTGTCTACCTCGATTCCTATTCTTGATACCTTGTGCCCAAGCACGATTCCTTGCCTGACCATAAAATGACACTTTTCCCAGTTAAGTGTCAAATTCTTCTCCATACAGCGTTGTAACACCAACTTTAAATGGTACAAGCATTGCTCAAAGGAATCCCCATAGATTGAAAAATCGTCCATGAAAATTTCCAAAAATCTCTCCACCATGTCCAAAAAGAGGCTCAACATGCAACGTTGAAACGTTGCAGGAGCATTGCAAAGGCCGAAGGGCATCCTTCTGTACGCAAACGTTCCAAAGGGACAGGTGAAGGTCGTTTTCTCTTGGTCCTCGGGAGCAATTGGGATCTGATTATATCCTGAATATCCATTCAGGAAACAATAGTACTCGTGTCCCGCCAATCTCTCCAGCATCTGATCAATGAATGGAAGTGGAAAGTGGTCTTTACGTGTGGCGGTGTTCAACTTCCTATAATCAATACAAACTCGAACTTTCGTTGGAAGACGTGTTTGTATCAATTCTTTATTCTCATTCTCCACCACAGTAAATCCAGCTTTCTTAGGCACAGCGTGGACTGGACTTACCCATTGACTATCAGATATGGGATAGATAATCCCATTGTCTAATAGTTTCAAAATCTCAGATCTCACAGCTTCTTGCATAATGGGGTTAAGTCTGCGCTGTGGGTCTCTTTTCGGCTTAGCATCTTCCGTCAGATGAATTCTGTGTTGAACAATGGAAGGACTAATCCCCTTGATATCAGCCATGGTCCAACCAATGGCTTCTCTATTTTCCCTTAACACAGTCAAAAGGTCCTCTTCTTGTTGTTCAGTAAGATTTGATGCAATGATTACCGGAAAGGATTCCTTCTCATCCAAGTACTTGTACTTGAGATGATTGGGAAGAGCTTTAAGCTCAGAAGAAGGGACAGGATCTATTACTGGTTGCTCATGGTGCAAGGGAAGAATAGGTGTGGAATTAGTGGTCCGTTCAACATTTGATCCAACAATCTGATCCAGGTTGAAGTCATCCGACTCCAACTCAAACTCCTCTTCAGACTCATACTCAATTTCTTCCACATGTTCACTGGTCAATCCCTCAATCAAGTTTACTTCAAAAGAATCATGATCCATATCCCTTGGCTGCTTCCCCAGATGGAAGACATTCACCTCTTTCGTCATATCTCCGAACGTTAACCGCATCGATCCATTTCGGCAATTGATTATTGCATTCGCGGTGGCTAAGAAAGGACGTCCGAGAATGACAGGTGTTTGCGCTCTGTGATTTTGTACGGGCTGTGTTTCAAGAACAACAAAGTCCACGGGGTAAATGAATTCCCCGACCCGTATCAAAACATCTGTAATTTCCCCCTTGGAATCTTTACAGAGCGGTCAGCCAATTGAATTGTCATCTGGGTAGGACGAAGATTGCCTAACCCTAACTGCTGATAGACGGAAAAGGGGAGAAGATTGATGCTCGCACCCAAGTCTAGCAAAGCCCTATTTATGGTAGTCTGCCCTATGATACATGAAATGGTAGGGCTCCCTGGATCTTTGTATTTCACAGGGATTGGACCATTGAGCAGTTCACTTATGTTGGACGCCAGAAAGACTTTCTTAGGGACACTTGCTTTTCTCTTTTTTGTACACATTTCTTTCAGAAACTTGGCGTAGGATGGGACTTGTTGAATGGCATCTAAGAGAGGGACATTGATTTGTACTTGATTGAATATCTCTCTTATCTTCTCCATGTGAGCATTCATCTTATGATTTGTAAGCCTATTTGGGAATGGGACAACAGGCTTATATGTTTGCTCATCAACTTTCTCTTTTCCTTTAGACTGGGAAGTGGATGGATGTGTGCTTGAAGAAGGAATGTCTTGCAAAGGCTGGATTGGAACAGAAGGTGGTGGCATTGGCACAGATTTGGGAGAATGATTTGAAACCTTATTATCTACACGTTTCCCAGACCTAAGGATTTGAATGGCTTGGCATTGGCTGGGTCCCAAGTCTTCAACTTCATGCAGAGGAAAATGGGCTTTGGGATTTGGCACAGGTTGGCTAGGTAGCATTCCTTTTTGTCTTTCAGTCAGAGAATTAGCCAACTGCCCTATTTGGATTTGCAATTTATTCATGTCCTGCTGCTGATTGTTCATCATTGCGGCTTGGGTTTTAGATAAGGTCTCTATCATTTTCTCCAAATCAGAAAGTCTTTTGTCTGAAGGATTGGGTGGTGGATGATGTTGATACTGGGGTTGAAAATTTGCTTGGTATGGCACAGGATTTTGATATGATTGGAATCTTGGGGGGCTCTGGTATGAATGAACATTTGGTGGATTCTGGTGGTAAGTCGGTGGATGAGACTGAGCAGGGTATTGTTGTGGAAATGGCTGTCTCGGCTGCTCAGGACCAGACTGACTCCAAGAAAAATTCGGATGGTTTCGCCATCCCGGATTATAGGTTTTGGAGTAAGGGTTGTAAGTGGGTCTGGTGTACGTGGCATTCGTACTCTCCTAAAACATTTGAGTTTGATAAACTGGACACTCCTCAAACAGATGATCCAGATCATGGCAGTAGGTACAACTCGGATTTACCACAGGTGATGGGTTGACCTGATTCACAACAGAGTTTTCCCTGGACTCTAGCAACTCAATCCTCTTCATCAACTGAGTTATCTTAGCTTCTGCAGCTATTGAGGATTTTATGGAATGTAAACCAGTTCTGGAAGTTATGGGTGTAGGTTTCTCAGTACATGACTCCCACTGGACTGTCTTTTCAGCTAATGCCTCAAAAAGATCCCAACCCTGATCTTCATCCTTCTTTAAGAATTCTCCTTGACACATGGTTTCTAGGAGAGTCTTAGTCTGATAATCAAGCCCATCATAGATAATCTGGCACTGGCGCCATTTTTCTATACCGTGATGGGGACACAGGGCTACTAGGTCTTTGAAGCGCTCAAAGTACTTCCAGAATGGTTCATTGGCTTCTTGTTTGAACTGCAATATATTCTTCCTCATCAGGGCTGTCTTATGGATAGGATAAAACTTTTTAAGAAAGACCTTAACGAAATCATCCCAAGAAGAAATTGAGCTAACTGGGAGATTATAAAGCCACTTCTTAGCAATATCCTTCAATGCGAAAGGTATAAACCTAAGTCTGACAGCATCCTCGGTTAACTGGGAAATTCTCATCATAAGGCATACTTCTTCAAACTCTCGGATGAAGAAGTACGCATCCTCAGATTCAAGGCCATGGAATCGTGGAAGAGTGTTTATGAACTGGGGCTTCAACTCAAAATTATTTCCATTTGTGTTTGGGAGGAGAATGCAAGATGGAAGTGATGTGCGGATAGGATAGAACTTGTCTTGCAATGACACGTTGTTGGTCATGATTGTGTCGAGTGGTGGTGTATGTGGCAGTGTAGAAACTCTCACAAGCCTCGCAGAATTCGGATCTCGATACCACTTTTGCATACAATTACACAATCAACGTGCACCAATCACACAGTCGGAAAAATGAAAAATAACAATCAAGAAAAAAGAAAAATCAATCCAAGCTTTCTAGGTTTTCTGGACCTAGACGACTCCTAACTGTAGATCGTCCACAGGAGGTTCAGTGTAGACTCTGACTATAAGCAAATCAGCCAGGTGAGGGTAAGGTTGGTGGGAGGTTTTTCGTCAGAGACGTTCCTTAATTAAGTAACCAACAACCTTCGGGCTTTCGGCCCTCAACCCCTTTCCTAGACACCGATTTTACAAAAGTCACTTTCCAACACTTTTTCCCCTTAGGATAATCTCCTAAGTGAGTCCGGATGTCCCTAGGGCCAACGTCTAGCAATTTTTATTTAGAAGCTTAGGATTGTGAGTGCGTGGGGAAAATGGTTTGTGGGCTAAGGAAGGGGTGATAAAATCCCCACCTTATCTTTTTTATGGGTTATGCCCTTAAAGTTGATTCGTGCAAGTGTACGATATAAACAAACAAGGTTCACTCAAAGCGTAATTAAATCAAACAATGAGTGAGTCCTAGTCTATATGCTATGCTTACGTACCTTGTCCCCCGCACTCTTCAACAGTAAAAGTAAAGAAATTGAAAGACACGTGCCTAGAGATGCAAATGTCTAAACAATTTTTTTAACTTTTGCAACCAATTTTTTACTGTTGATTAGCAGATATATGGTGAAGAATACAAGACTTAAAGTATTTCAGCAGCTGTATTTTGCAGAGAAGCAAGCCCTGCAGAAAACTGGTCAGTAGTCAACTCCTCCTTGCCGCGGAACCGCGGCTTTTGCCGTGGGAACGCGGCAAGTCAGAGGGATCCTGGTCTCTGCTTTCGAGAGCAGAGGCCCAGGTCCACTTATATGTTTCTGCTATGCAAGATTTGCTGTATCTTCAACCTGTACCTGCAACAGAGAAGAGTATTCGTTTAATTCTTCACTTTCAAACAAATACCGTTGCTCTCCCCGGCAACGGCGCCAAAAATTTGATTGGAAAAGAGTTGTGTAGAGTTTTAGCACAAATATTTAACAAAGAGATGAAGGTTAGAATCCACCTTGGTGCTTAGATCCCTCCCACAAATGTATTTAAAGATCGTTATACCCTTTCCAATCTCCGCTATAGCAATGGCTATACCGGGTCGATTCTCGAGGAGAGCTAGCGATAGAAGCGTTACGGTATGTAGTGAGGAAATGAAAACGAAATGTCTTCTATGTATTTACACAATTGCAAGAAGTAACATGAAAAGAAGTGATGGATTTGTGCATTATGGAAAAGAAATTAAAAGAATGAGTGAAGTGTATTGCAAAGAAAGAAAAGCTAAAAGAAAATGTTGGAAAACTTTTATATGAGAAGGTACATGGCTAGCTAACTTTACCTCATTGCTAACTTGCTAAACTCAATGGTGATTGCAAGATTGCCTCATATTGATTCATTGCAATTAAAAATAACTTGCATGTTTGTTCAATTGATGTTTCCATCTTGAAGATTAGTGTTCTCTTGTTGTTAGCTTGAAGCCTCATATTGAATCATAGGCTCACTAAATAGATGTTCAATGATGAACTCTAGGGTTGGTACTCAAAGGATGCTAAATTGAAAGAATCAACATTCATTTAAACATTCAAGACATAACTACAATTTAGCTTGAAGTAAAGAAGTTGTTCTTAACAAGTAGCACATGTTTGGTGATCCATCCTCATGTTCCATCAAAGGCTCTTGTTCTTGACAAGGCTCTATCCAAGGCACACATGAGTCATATGGAGTTTTAACAAGCCATTACCAAGGGAAAGCAACTATACTTCCTTGGAAATCAAAAGAAACTCTAACTATGCAAGTATTGAAATAAGCAATCATCCAAAGAGATAGAAGTTAGCTAGGTAAGTTATTAGCTAGCCATGCAATAGGAATTTAGCTCTCCATTACACAAGTAACAAAGCTACAATTCATTATGTAAAGCAAAGATCTAAAGCAATTACAATGAACTAGAATCAAAGCAAGAAATTAAAGCAAGGTAAAGTAAAGCATACTAGAGTTTGCAAAGAGATGAATGGAGCTCTTTTGATTAATCCTTGGCCACAAGAATGTCACTTCCTTGGTACAAGCTCTCAAACAGCACTCTCTCTCTCACTTTGTCAAGATCTCTAGGAGGAAGAAGATGAAGTCTAAAAACCTAGGAGAAAACAAAAATATAAGAATTTTCCCCTATTTTCTCTCTCTCTTCTCTACTTTTTTTGTGCAGACCCTGGTCACCTATTTATAGCCATCAGTGAGAAGCCTCTAGAGCCCTGGCCGTTGGCGCAAAATTCGGATCTGAACGGCCTTGGATCTGCCGCGCGCGCGCGGCAGGGGCGCGACACTGTTGAGGCCGTTGGCTAACAACTTTCTGGTACGAGTTGGTTGCAAGGTTGTTATCCACGTGTCCTTCTAGAGTCTTCAGTTGGCGCGCGGATCTCTCTAGATTCTGATTTCAAATCTTGAGCTCTTTTGATTTAATCTCTTTAATTATTGCTAATTAAAGTGATTAATGGGTTTTCTCTTTAAGTTGTGGGTCTGCAAAAATAGAGAGAAAAGGGGTTAAAAATCACATATTTATATATAATATGCATGGTATGGAAGTGGTAAAATATGCAAATATGTACAACAATCACATGCGCGGTACATGATCGATGTAGAAGTTTGTGAACCTCTCGGCCATGTGGATAGTTGCGTTGTAGTAGGGTACTAGGTCCTCATGTCTGACTTCGTACTTCCCGCGAACTTGGCTAACAATGAGTTTGGAGTCACCGTATGCCTCGAGATTTTTAACGCCAATCTCATCGGCGAGCTGCATCCCAATCAAAAGAGCGTTGTATTCTGCTACATTGTTGGAGCAAGGCTCAGTTAGCGAGACAGCTCGAGGAATCACATAGTTATGTGGCGAGACGAGTACTACTCCTACTCCCGCTACAATGTGTCCTTTTGGGCTTGTTCTGGATGCACCGTCAAAGAAGAGTTGCCACACTTGACTTTTGAACGATGTCTGAGTTAGGCAGGCTTCAGCGACCTCATCTGGGAGATCGTCGTAAAGTTTGGTTGCCCTCGGATCTGGATGCTCAGCCAGGAAATCCGCCACCGCTTGTCCTTTAATGGCCTTCTGTGGTAAAAAGTGCATTTCATATTGAGATAACAATATGGCCCATTTTGCCAGTCGGCCATTTAGCGATGAAGGTTTTGTCATGAGTAACCTCAAGGGGTTGACTTTTGATATGACATTTATGGTTTGGCCCGCCAGGTAGTGTCGCATTTTCTGAATGGCGAACACCAGTGCCAAACATTCCTTCTCGATCGGGTTATACCGATGTTCGGCTCCGATCATTGTTCTACTCAGATAGTAGATCGCTTGCTCTCGTCCTTGATCATCATTCTGAGCGAGTAGAGCTCCCAAAGAATGATCCATTGCCCGGACGTATACCAGGAAAGGTTTCCGGATATCGGAGCTGCAAGGACTGGTGGTTGGGTGAGGTATTGCTTGATTTCCTCAAATGCTTGTTGACAAGCGTCGTCCCAAATGAACGAGACACCCTTCTTCATTAGCTTAATGAAGGGTTGGCATCTTCCGGAGAGGTTTGAGATGAACCTACGGATGTACGCCAATCGTCCTTGCAATCCCCTGAGTTCCTTGAGATTTCTCGGAGGTTGCATCTCCTGGATAGCGCGAACCTTTTCCGGGTCCAGATGAATTCCCGTGGAGGTTACAACAAATCCTAGGAATTTGCCACTGGCCACCCCCAGGAAGGACTTGGTGGGATTCATCTTCAATTGATGAGCCCGCATGATATCAAAGACAACCTTCAGGTCGGATATGTGATCGTCTTTAGTGCGACTTTTCACCGCGATGTCGTCAACATTACACTCCACCGTTTTACGTATTTGCTGATAGAAAATGGCATTCATGGCCCTTTGATATGTTGCCCTGCATTCTTCAGTCCGAAGGGCATGACGGTGTAGCAATATACCCCTAGAGGTGTCCTGAAGGAGGTATGCTTTTCGTCATCAGGATACATTTTAATTTGATTGTATCCTGAGAATCCATCCATGAAGGACATTCGTTCGAATCCACAAGTATTGTCAATCACGACATCTGTGATTGGCAGTGGGAATTCGTCTTTGGGGCAAGCCGCGTTTAGATCACGGAAGTCGATGCAGATCCGGATCTTCCCGTTCTTCTTGGCAACTGGGACAATATTGGCTACCCAGTCGGGATGTTGTTCTTCCCTGATGAAGCCAGAATCCATAAGTTTTCTGACTTCTGATTGAATTGCCTCCATTATTTCCGGACGGAACCGTCGCTGCTGTTGTTTGACAGGTTTTGTGTCCGGATTGATGTTGAGGCGGTGCATAGCCACTTGAGGATCAAGCCCAGGCATGTCCTCGTAATTCCAGGCGAAGACGTCTATATACTCTTGTACAAGAGATATTAGATCCTTCTTCTCCGAAGGTGACAGGCCGTCACTTATGAAGATGGGCTTAGGATTGGCCTCATCTCCTAGATTGACTTGAACAACCTTGTCTTCTGTGGGTGGCTCGCGCTGTTCAAAGCGGGTATCCCAAAGAGTATTTAAATGTTTGATCCAAGGATCTGTATCAGATTGGATCATTTCTTCATCTCCGTCTTCCAGGTGGCTTGTTGAAACCATGTTCACTGAAAGTTCTCTGAAGATGTTGCCGACACTGACATCCGACTCCCACGATGACGTGCCTGAAGAGTAATTTTGACCTGATGGCCCTCCAGAATCAGAGGCTGATGGGATCGGAGTCGATACATAGCCCAACTCCCGGCGCGTCCGATGATAATAATCGGGGGCTTTCCCTTTTGGCACAAAGGATCGAAGTAGCGTTCTCCTTCCTTTGCCGAAGTTCAACCCGAGTCTGTTGGTTAGATCGTACCCCATGCACTTCATCATTTTGAGCGCTTTTGGTTCATAATGACCGAACTGAGGGGATTCCTCCTCGCCTTCCGATTCTTCGCGGGGCGTTGGTTCAGACGAGATTCGCCCAAAAAGAATTGATTTTTGGCCTTTCCGTCTGGCTGGAACCATAAATATAGATTCTTGCGCATTACCATTATCTTGGTATGTCCCGAAGGATGATTTTACTGGTACATGCAATGATGTCAAAGCATCCATTGCCGACCAGAGGTCATCATCTACATCAGTGCTAGTATCTGACGGTATTGAATCAGAAGCAAACACAGAAAAATACGCTAAATCTAATTCTTCATTAATGTACCAACCGCCTACATCGTCAGTGGTATTATCAACATCGAGCTTATCAATGCTCTTTACAGGTGGATCTAGCTCCCACACACACTCATCTTCCTCCAGCTCAGTATCGGCTTCATTGCCGGAGTCTGGTTCTTCCGGTTGCGGGACTTCATCCTCCCGGGATCTTGGTACAGTAAGGAGTCTGTGAAATAATTCTCGACCCCTTTGAATGGATGCCTTTCGGCAATTAACGTCTGCACCTTTCCATTCTCGTCAATGTATTTCATGACTTGATGGAGAGTAGAGGGAACGATGGAGTTGCGGTGAATCCACGGCCGTCCCAGCAATAGGTTGTAGGAAGTGTCGGCATCAATGATGTAGCATGTCACTTCTGACTTTAAACTTTCAATCTGGCATTTGAGCTTAATCTTCCCCATCGGACGGGTCCTGTTGACATTGAACCCATAGATAGTTGTCTGGGTAGGGCTCAAACGATGAGTAGGAATGCCCAGATGTTGCATGACCCGGCGAGGCATGATGCTCAACGCGGACCCTGGATCTACCTAAATGCGGTTCACTTCAGATGATCCAATATACCCTGTGAAGTACAGGGGTCGATCATGCTTCCCTTTAACCTGCATATCCTCTGCCGTGAAGGTGATGCAGGGGGCATTCTGGGAGGTGTGGAGACAATTCTCTACATCTTCCTCCTTTGGCACCTGGGTCATAAAGACCTCAGCGTTTGCTAGAACCTCTTGTAGAGCTTCTCTGGTTAACTTTGACAGCCTAAGAAGCTCATACAAGGTAATCCGTGCCAGGATGTTGGCCAATTGAGCCAGGACATCAAAGCGGTAAGGCGCCGTAGATCCTTCCGCGATGCCCTTTTGAAGGGCTCGAGAAAATCGAGTCTCCTTCTATTTCTCCACTGGTTGTTTTGTGGAGGGCTTGGTTGGCTCTGCAGCTGGTTGTGGAGGGGTTGCCGCCGTTTCGCCATACTGCTTCAAGTAGGGCTGTCCTGAGCGGGTTTCTGCCACTAGCCGACCGGGTTCTGCGGCCAGAACTATTGTCTCCTCTTCCGAGTCGGTTAGCGAAGGAATATCGGTATCCATTTCTCGAGAAGAGGCACACACCACATTGCAGGATGACGCCTTTGTCTTGCCCTTGGACTTCTTATTAGTTACAGTAGTCCATTGCTGGGCGTCAACAAGATCAGGGTGGACCCACATGATTTCCCATCGAGGCGTAGGAACGGGTACTAGGCCCTTCTCTTGTTGCTGGTGAGGATCCGTGTTGACCACTCTTAGCTCTCCTTTCGGAACAGGGACCACCCCCGAAGGCGTTGGGGGTTGTCTTCCGAACTGGAGAACTGACGTCATGTTAGCCGTCACCTTCTTCTGCTCTCGTCGGAGTTTTAATACCTCCGCATCAATCAGGGCCTGAAGGATGTCCTTGAAGACGTAGCAGCTTTTGGTGGGGTGTCCCAACATTCTGTGGTATAAGCAGTAATTGGGATTGTCGGTTTTACCGACTTCTCCAGGGCGCCTGGCTTCAGGGAGCTTCAGTCTATTGCTCTTGTTGAGTAGCTTAAAGAGCGAATCAACATGTTCCTCCTTGAAAGAATACTGCTTGTTGGCGCGTGGCTGGCTCGAAGAGCCACTCGCCTTGACCGGTTGAGGTTTGGCGGGAGATTTGGTCTCCGTTGCCAAATTATCCTTCTGCTTTGTCTGGAGGGATGTGTCTGGCGCACGCCTGGTTGACCTCTCTGGCTGTGGCTTCCCTTCTTCTGCCCTGATGCGGGCGACAATCTCCTCATCCTGTTCACCTTGTTGGACCAGCTGCTTCCAGGTGCGGCTTTCAGCAACTCCTATTTGAGCAAGGAGTGAGGTTTGGAGATTGTGGCGGCATGTTTCCACCAGGGTGACCTGGGTCATGCCGCTCGGACATCAGAGTGCCACATTCCGAAATCTTTCCACGAAAGATTTGACGGACTCTCCCTTTCGCTGTTTGGTAGCCAAAAGGGTGGCATCGTGACTTCCGAGTCGTCTTCGAAGAAGCGCGTTAGGAATAGCTTCTCCAAATCGCCCCAGTTCTTGATGGAGCCCTCCGGGAGTTTCATAAACCATTCAAAGGCGAGCCCTTTCAGGGTGCCAATGAACAGTCGTGCTAAGATGGCATCGTTGTCTACTACATTCCCTGTTTGGGATTTAAAGTAGTAGATGTGTTGGTTGGGTGACCCTTTCCCATCGAATGCTTGAAGGGTTGGAGCCTTGAACTTGGACGGGTATGGAACCAAGTCCCATTCAGCAGGATAGGGCCGGACCACTCCAGCTTCTTGGAGGCCTTTACGGTTGGTAAGGGCCTCGAGGCGTTGCTCCAATTGACTCATTCTTTTAGCATGAGCCTTTCCCTGGTCTTGGTCGCCCTTTACTTGCGACGAGGATTTAGACGAACTAGAAGTAGATCGCGGCCTCTCCTCAGAAGGTTCAGAAGATGAGCTTTCTCCCTTTTTTCCTTTGCCCTTTATCTTTTTAGGAGGAGATTTCCTCCTGTCTTCGAGCAACTGTTCAAGCATCTGCTTGAGGGAGTCGATAGATTCCTGCTGAGAAAGAATCATATCCATTTGTGCCTTCTGGATTTGTTCTAAACGTCTAGCCGTTTCCTCAGGAGTGCCTATCATGTAGGCGGAGGCCTCCTTCTCAACGGAAGAGTTTGAAGCCCGTGATTCCGCTACGGCGGAGTGAGAATCATTCACTTTAATGCCATGGGCTAAGGCATTATAATCAATCGGGGGAATGGCCCCAGTCCGGGTGCGAGTGTGTTGATACACCCCTTCCGGTTCAGAGTCAGACTCATCCGAGCTGACTGCAGGTTGTTTTCCCTTGCTCCTGCTCGTCATATTCGCAGTGAGCTCCGGGTACTCAATGTCAGAGAAGGTTCTCCTTCTGTGGGAGCGCCTTCTTTTGGCTGACGGGGGAATCAGGGTCAGCTGTCTAACTAAAGACTGCTGGTGCACACCTGAACCACAACGACACTCGGAGAGCATAGAGATGAGCCGTTGGCAGCAACATGATGAAGTGACCTGATTGGCACTTCTTTTCTTCGTCAAGTAATCCCTCAGATCCACGGGAGGGGGATCGAAGAGATTAACCTCGCAACGTCGAAGACAGGAGGCATCCATGTGCTATACAGCCTGGACGCGGGTTTCGCGCCACGGCTGTAAGACGCGCGTCTGGCGTCTCTGTTGGGACGAGACGCGATTGCCGCGCTGTCGCTCGGTGCGTCGGGGCAGAGACGTTTGAGAGAGGATGGGCTGCTGGGCCCCACGCCTATGGGCGCGTGCCTCTCGCGCTTGAAGAGGCGCAGAGGCTTCACCTTGGCGTTTGGTGAGTTGGTCTTCAGAGGACCTAGCTTGAGGAGTCTCGCGTTTGGGCCACCAAACGCGGACTTCACGTGCTGGACGTGGCGCGGGCAAGGCGCCAGATTGTACGTCGCGTCCAGCCTCAGTCGGACAACTAGAAGTTCCAACTTGTAGCTGACGCGCACGTCTCCTCTGTCGACGCTCAGCGTTTCGGTTGCGTCGTGGAGGTGGAGAGTGACCAACGACGATCTGATGCTGGACACCAGAGATTTTGACCACGCGGGTCTCCTGAGAGACGCTGACGCGTGTGTTCCGTGCTGCGCGGTTGATCGCAGCGGCAGTTGTGCCTGAGATCACGCGGGCCTTCTGAAGAGGCGTTGGCGCGTGTATCTTGCTTGGTACAGTTGGCAGCAGCAGTGCCCGAGAGAACCTCGGATCGGGCTTCGGGGCCATTCCCCGTCGAGACCCTGCGGCAGACGCGGGTCTTTGGGCTCTTGGAGCTGGCAGAGAGAAACTCTTCGTATTTCGCCTGGTCGAACTCGACAACGAGCGATTCGACCATCTTTCCCTTACGAAGGACGTCATCTTGCGCCACGATTTGCTCATCAGTGACAAATGTAGTCCCCAGCGGAGTCGCCATCCCTCTTGTACGCGCCGGAAAAAGAAATAAAGGGGTTCGCTGTAAAATTTCCTTGAATCAGATGAAAAGTTACAACAAAACTGTTTTCCTTCCAGTTACAAGGGAGGGAGGATGTTGAATCTTGAATCCTCCCTTTGTTTAAAGCTGGGTTCTTCAAGTGGCGGTGGAGAGTGAATCTTGTTCTCCGTTGACCGGATGACCGTCGGGATCGTCAGGGATCTTCTCTTTGGTGGTAGAAGGAGTAACACAGCTCTGTCTACCAAAACTCTCAAAGAGAAGGTAGGCAAAGGGGCAACTCGTACGCAGCGAGCTTGTTGAAGAGTTGAGCTCTCTCTTGCTTCTCTCTCTCTGTCTGCCTGGGTGTAGTCTGTTGTCTATCTCTGATCTCTCCCTTTTATCCGACGTTCTTTTTTTTCTTCTCTGTTGTCCATAGCGACGGGGCTATTTATAGAGGCTCCAGGGTGAACGTGCCCCCTAAAAGTGCTCCACAATGAGGGGCTGACCTCCCCGCTATGTGGGCGGCGACTGGCCCCATAACCAGGGCGGTTATAACCGAGGCGCGGGTTTCAACCCACGCGCCTTAATACTGTGACGCGGGCTTTGGGCCATCGCGCCTTGATGCTGAGATGCGGGTGTCGAGCCCACGCGCCTTGATGTTGAGACGCGGGTGTCGAGCCCACGCGCCTTGATGTTGAGACGCGGGTGTCGAGCCCACGCGTCTAGAACTTGAGGCTCTGCTTTTTAATGGCTTGTCTTTTAGTGATTTTTAGACAGCCTACAGGGGCGTTACAGGTTGGTATCAGAGCCCAGGTTCTCACACCTACAGTACAACCAAATTGCAAATTAATGGGATCTTAATTTGCAGTTGGGATACATGAGTTTCGGTTATACATTTCAACTACAATATACAAAGTTATCCATTCCTTCTTGATATTCCTTCCCCTGATTCCTAAAATCCATCTATCTCTTACTTTCACTCCTCCTTCCAGACATTTTTTACCAACATAGATATGGATAGAAGGTTAGGACGTAACAACTCCGGGCAGTCACAGGACGGGCCCGCAGGGGGAAATGCAGATATTTTAAGGTTATCCAAAACATGGTGGAGAATCAACAAAGGCAGACCGAACTCCTTCGGCAAGGCTTGATAACAGCTCCTCAGGAACGAAGACCGGGCAACGTGTTAGACTTCAGGCGGTTGCAGCCGGCAATATTTACAGGGGGAGAGAGACCGCTAGATGCCGAGCAATGGCTAATCGACACCACAGATCTCTTAAAGGCAGCACGGGTTCCAGAGGAAGATCAGGTGGAGGTCGCCAAGATCCAACTAAAGGATGTGGCCAGAAACTGGTGGCTAGCTGAAGAAGCGAGACTGGATAAACCCATCACTTGGGACCAGTTCTCTAAAAGCTTTTATGATAGATTCTTCCCTTCCACAGCTCAGAAGGAGATGGAAGAGAAATTCATCCGACTTCAACAATGGAATCGATCTGTTGATGAATATGCTGCTGAGTTTTAAGGCTGAGTCGTTTTGCTCCGTATATGATAGCCGACGAAGAGAAACGGGCAAGCAGATTTCAGCAGGGCTTACAAATGGATATCCAAGTCCTTTTGATTCCCAAACAGCTGAAGACATATTCCCAGGTCCTCACTGTAGCTCGAGAGGTGGAGCGAGGACTGGAGAAAAAGAATCTTGATCAGAGGAGAAAACAGGCCATGAAGAGGCCATTTCAGCAACTAGGCAGAGGGGTCCAGTCAGGGCTGCAAAAGTCCCAATGGTTAGAAGACCATTTCGATCAGCCCCTCTTCAGATAACTCAACTACTTCCTATATGTGATTATTGCCAGAGGACAGGCCACACGCATCAGGAGTGCCGTAGGGCAAATGGATTATGCCTGCGTGTGGATCTGGTGATCACTCAATAGAAGGCTGTCCCCATAAAAGAACTGGGATGATGAACCGAACCCTACCGGCACCCCCAGTAACCATTGGACAGAGGAACCCAGGACCAGTGGTTAAGAGGGCCCCTCTCCCTCCACAACAACAAGTTTTTCGCCCAGCTCAGAGGGGAGGAAGAACAACAGCGGGTCGTGGAAGAGGACGAGCCTACAACTTGACAGCGGAAGAGGCCCAAACTTCTGGAGAAGTGGTAACAGGTAAGATTATGGTGCACTCTAAACCTGTCTTAGCCCTCTTTGATTCTGGCGCTTCTCATTGTTACATATCAGATAGTTTCGCTGCCTTGCACTCTATACCTGTTAAATATTTAGACCACCAGTGGGAGATTAGTACCGGTAATGGGGTGGTCATCTCAAATAGAATTTGTGTAGATTGCCCGGTGGAACTATGTAACAGGACATTAGCAGTGGATATGCTCGTACTAGATACTAAAGGGTATGACATAATTTTAGGCATGACTTGGCTCAGCAAATACCATGCGGTTATTGATTGTCGAAACAAGAAAGTTATTTTCAGAATACCGCTTCAGCCTGAGTTCCAATTTGAAGGAGAACATAAACCTGCCAAGGGTAAAACACAGATGACTGCTGCTGAGATCCAGAAAAAGAGAGTACCAGTTTGGAATGAGTTTTCAGAAGTATTTAATGAAATCTCAGGACTTCCACCCAATAGAGTAATTGAGTTCTCTATTGATATCATTCCAGGTACAGTCCCAATATCTAAAGCTCCATACAGAATGGCGCCCACTGAATTAGAAGTTCTGAAGAAGCAGTTACAGGAATATTCTGACAAGGGATTGATTAGACCAAGTACTTCACCATGGGGAGCTCCAGTGCTATTGGCCAACAAGAAAGATGGTGGTAAGCGGTTGTGTATAGACTACAGAGAATTAAATAAGGTTACCATCAAGAATAAATATCCCTTACCAAGAATTGATGATCTTTTTGATCAACTTCATGGGGCCCGAGTGTTTTCAAAATTGGATTTACAATCAGGTTATCACCAACTGAAAGTGAAGAAAGAAGATATTCCGAAGACAGCATTCCAAACTCGTTATGGTCATTACGAATTTCTAGTCATGCCTTTCGGAGTGACCAATGCCCCAGCAGTCTTTATGGATTTGATGAACCGAGTTTTCTCGCCATACTTGGACCAGTTTGTCGTGGTGTTCATCGACGATATCTTGATATATTCAAAAAACGACAGAGAGTATGCAGAACACTTGAGAATAGTGCTACAGACTCTCCGGCAGGAACAACTTTATGCTAAGCAAAGCAAGTGTGAGTTCTGGTTAGACCGTATAGCTTTCTTGGGTCATGTAGTTTCAGAAGAAGGAATTTCAGTCGACCCTAATAAGATCCAGGCAGTAAAAGATTGGCCAATCCCCAGGACAGTAACAAAAATTAAAAGCTTTATTGGATTAGCCGGATATTACAGGAGATTTGTCCAAGACTTTTCCAAAATCGCAACCCCATTAACAAAGCTCACCAGAAAAGGGGAAAGGTATCAATGGTCAGAGGAATGTACTACAACATTTGAGCAATTAAAGAAAAGACTAATTTCAGCTCTAATCTTGAAGACTCCCTCGGGAACAGGAGGCATGGTTATATATAGTGATGCATCCGGAAAAGGCCTAGGATGTGTATTGATGCAGCATGGTCATGTCATAGCTTATGCATCTAGGCAATTGAAACCACATAGAGAAATTACCCAACCCATGACTTAGAACTGGCGGCGGTAATATTTGCATTGAAGATATGGAGACACTACCTTCTGGGGGACAAAGTATTGATCTATACTGATCATAAGAGTCTTAAGTATATCTTCACACAGAAAGAATTAAACATGAGGTAAAGGCGGTGGCTTGAGTTGATGGCCGACTATGACATAGACTTACAGTACCATCCTGGTAAGGACAATACAGTCCCAGATGCATTAAGCAGGAGACCAGAGAATAAAGTATTATTACAACTTACTCAACAGAAGGAATTACTTCGGGAAATCATAAAGTTGGACTTAATGCTAATATAAGGAGCTGATGAGTCAGGTCAACTAATGACCTTCCAGATTCAACCAACACTGATAAGTGAAATTAAGGAAGCTCAAAAGGAAGACCTCAGATTACAGAAATTCAGGGCTCAAATAGAAGCTGGATTAAGAACAGACATCCGTATTCATTCGGATGGTGCACTTTATTTTGGTAACAGAATCTGTGTACCACAAGGGAAAGTTCGGCAGAAAGTTTTGGCAGAGGCACACAGTTCGGCTTATTCCATACACCCAGGAGGAAATAAAATGTATCAAGACTTGAAGTAGAAGTTTTGGTGGAATGCCATGAAGAGGGAGATAGCCCAATATGTGGCAAAATGCTTGGTTTGTCAGCAAATAAAGGTAGAACATCAGAGAACAGCTGGACTTCTACAACCTTTACCGATACCCGAATGGAAGTGGGAACATATCATCATGGATTTTGTCACAGCTCTACCCCGCAGTCCTAAGGGTAACAATGCAGTATGGGTAATCGTTGATCGCCTCACGAAAGCAGCTCACTTCCTACCTTTCAAAGTAGGTCAGTCAACAGAAGTTCTTGCAGATAAATATATGAAAGAAATCGTTCGTCTGCATGGAATTCCAGTTAGCATCGTGTCAGATAGAGACACGAGATTCCGATCACATTTTTGGGAAAGTCTCCAAGAAAATTTAGGAACTCGTCTGAAATTCAATACCTCATATCATCCTCAGACAGATGGACAATCTGAACGAACTATCCAAATCCTTGAAGACATGTTACGAGCCTGCATGATAGAATTCAAAGGGTCATGGGAAGACTATATTCATTTGGTAGAATTCTCTTATAATAACAGCTATCAGGCCAGTATCAAGATGGCTCCATTTGAAGCATTATATGACAGAAAATGCAGGTCGCCAATATGTTGGGATGAAGTCGGCGAAAGAAGACTTATGGAACCAGATATTCTAGTTCAGACAACAGATAAAGTCAGAATTATCAGAGATCATCTTCGGGCAGCACAGAACCAGACACTAATAGAAGACCGTTAGAATTCAGAACAAGTGATCATGTATTTTTAAGAATATCACCAACCAAAGGGGTAATCCGATTCGGTACTTGATTGACATTCAATTTTGCATATTTTACCACATCTATACCATGCATATTGTCAATAAAAATATGATTTTTAATCCTTTTCTCTCTATTTTTTGCAGGTCCACATCTGAAATGAGAAAATGCCCAAAAATCTCTTTAATTAGCGATAATTAAAAGAGATTAAATCAAAGCCCAAAAGAGAGCCCAAGTTTGAGCCCAGGATCTGGAGAATTCTACGCGCTAACTCAAGATTCCAGAAGGTCCACGTGGCTAACAAACTTGTAACAACTTCACAACAGAAAGCTGTTGGCCAACGGACTTGAAACGGCCGCAAGTTGCCGCGCCTATGCGGCAGATCTGGGGCCGTTGAGCCCCAGATTCTGTCAGCTGTCTCATCTTCTGGAGCCTTCTCTCTGAGGCTATAAATACACCACCAGGGCCTTCGCAAGAAGTGTGGAAGGAGGGAGGAGAGATTAGAGATTGGAGATTAGAGAGGAGAGATTAGAGATTAGATGCTTGTATTTTGTAGGATTTCTCTCTAGGATTTTTGTAGTGCTCTAGATCTTCTTCCTCCCTAGAAATTCTGCAAAAGAGAGTTGTAAGAGAGAGAAAGCTTGTGTAGACCAAGATGTGACAACTTGTGAAGCAAGGATTCATCCATTCTCTTCTCTCTACTTGAGCATTTTCTAGTATTACTTGCTTTCTTTAATTCTAGCTTTACTTTACTTGCAATTTTATTCATGCTGTGCTTTTCTTTTCTTGTAATGGCTAGTAGCTAATTCTTTCTTATATGACTAGCTAAACCACTAACCTTGCTAACTACTAACTCATGGGTGATTGCTATCTTTAATCTTGCAAGTTGTATGGTCTTCTCTTCTCTGATGGGTTACTTTCATTGCTTGGCAAGCTCTTGTTGTAATTCTCCATATGATTCATGTGTGCCTCATTTAGAGCCTTGTCTTTAGAACAAGTGCCTTGATGGAACATGGAGATGGATCACCAAACATATGCTATTTGTTGTACAACTTCTTTACTTCAATTAATGAATGTTGTATCTTCTTCCTTAGCATCCCTTGAGTGTCGCTCTTTTGATTCCATTATTGAAAGTCTATCTTGTAGGCCGATGACATCTATGAGTCTACAAGACAAGTCCAAGAGTGATCACCCGTCATTCAAGTGGGAAAGTAATTAGACCAACACGCAAGACAAATCTTTGCCGATGAATCAACATGAGGCACGCATTCACCATCATGGAGTTTAGTAAGTTTTTAGCAAGGTAGTAAAGTTAGCTAGTCATGGTTTTTTTTCCATCTTCAAATCTTCTACAAAGTTTTCATTCTTTTAGTTTTATTTCCAAGCAAATCTCTTTTTGATTTCTTTTCATTTTCCATCATGAACAAATCCACCAATTCTTTTACTTCTTTCTCCAATTCATTTTTATTCTTTTAAGACAAAGAAGAATCTTCGTTTTCTTTTCTTCACTACGAACCGTAACGCTTCCATCGCAAGCTCTCCCTGAGAATCGACTCGGTATAGCCCATGCTATAACGAAGATAGGAAAGGGTACATTAGTCATTTGGAATACATTTGTGGAGTGATCAAAGCACTTGAGGTTGAATCTAAACCTTCCCTCTTTTTATTGAATATATTTTGTGTGCAAATTATACTCCACAATACAACACCTTTCCCGTCTAAACAAATTGGCGCTGTTGCCGGGGAGAGCAACGGTTTTTGGTTTAAAGTGAAGAACTAAACATATTTTCTTCTCTGTTGCAGGTTACAGGTGAAGAAACAGAAAAAATAGCATTGCAGTAACATATAAGTGGACCTGGGCCTCTGCTCTTGAAAGCAGAGACCAGGATCCCTCAGTTTTGCCGCAGAATCTCGGCCCCAGCCGCAGATTTGCGGCAATCCTGAGTTCACTACTGACAAGTTTTCTGCAGGGTCTTCAGCTTTGCAAAATACAGCTTCTGCAATAATTCTTTTCTTGTATGCTTCACCATACTCCTGCTAATTATAATAAACAGTAAAACATTGGTTGAAACGTTAAAAATTGTTTAGACATTTGCATTCTAGGCACGTGTCTTTTCAATTCATTTACTTTTACTGTTGAAGAGTGCTGGAGCAAGGTACGTTTTGCATTGCATGTAGACTAGGAATCATCTCTTGCTTGATTTTCATGCTTTGAGTGTATCCTAGTTATATATCTTGTACACTTGCACAAAATCAATTTTAAGGGCACTAACCTATAAATAAGATAAGGTGGGGGATTTTATCACCCTTACCTTAGCCCAAAAACACCATCCCAGCACTCACTAACCCAAGCCTAATTTAATAAAAAAGTAGACGTTGGCCCTAGGGACATCTCGGACTCATTTAGGAGATTATCCTAAGGGAAAAAAGTGTTGGAAATTGACTCTTACAAAATCAGTGTCTAGGAAAGGGATTGAGGGCCGAAAGCCCGAAGGTTGGTGGTTACTTAATTAAGGAACGTCTTTGACGGAAAACCTCCCAACAACCTTGCCCTGACCTGGCTGATTAGCTTGTGGTCAAAGTCTACACTGAACCTCCCGTGGACGGTCTAATCAGTTAGGAGTCGTCTAGGTCCTAAGTCTACCCTAACTTAGGTTAGAATTTTTTTTTCTCTTTTTTGTTTGTTTATTTGTTTGTTTCTTTTTGTTTGTATTTCATTGTGTGATATGGCTTATAATAACAATTTTTCCAACTTCAATAATAATCCATATTACACACCGACTTCATTTTCGGATATTACCAACCCGGCATACCATAACTTTGACCAACCTAGTGTGCCGGATTGGTCTTATCCGAATCAATATGACCCATACCCCCCATCTAATAACTATAATTTCCATAATAATTTCAACTCTTCACCGAGTCAGTGGGGATTCACTTACCCCGAGCATAATTTCCAACCACCTTGTCCTCTTTCTCCACCCAGTCCACAATATTTTCATGATACATACTCAATTCCTCCAGTCCAAAATAAAGCACCATCAATTTTGGAAATGAGTATGCGTGAGTCCAAACACAAATCCCAAAATCTGATGGACTCACAATTTCACTATCACTTCCAAGACAACACTTCATCTTTTCATCAAAACAATGAATTCATTAATTATGGAAAGATGCTTGAAGCCATGACTCATGCTCAAAATGCTAGAAATCGTGACATAGATATGATGGTCGAATCTCTACGTTCTCACCGTTTGACCAGATCTGGTGTCACTAGCCACTCTGTTAAAGCCGATGAGTCATGTAGTTTTGAAAATCATAATTCAATTTCAGCACAACCACCTAAACTTGTCCAAACTTCAAAACCCATTGACATTTTGGCAAGTTTTCCTTTTCCTGAAATTGAACTTGAACATGAATATGATCCTGAACTTCCACTTGATGATTCAATTCTACTTCCTGATCCAATAATGACTCCCGTATCTTTATCTGATTTCACTCCATTTCCAAAGTCAGTATTGGATCCAGTGCCTATCCATAATGAAATTGAATCACCAAAATTTTATGATGATCATATTGAACTTGACCAATTTCATACTTTTGAAAGTTCCATTGATAAATTGGCAAGTTCACATTTTTGTGGAATTGAACTACATGAGGAATGTGATCTTGAACCCCAACTTAGTGATTCAATTCTTTTTCCTGATTCAATAATGACTCCGGTAACTTTACCTGACTTCAATCTTCTCCCGGAGTCGACATTGGATCCTGTCCCAATTCATAATGAAGTTGAATCACCCATCTTTGAGGATCATATTGAACTTGACCAATTATACACTTCTGAAGATACTATTGACAAATTGGCAAGTTCTCCAATTTTTGATATTGAACTAAATGAGAAATGTGACCTAGATTCTCACAATCTCTTTACTTCTGAAACTGATTGTACAACATTGACCTTAGTTTTGAAGAATTGTATGACGATGAGCTAGAATTCCTTAATATTGGAAGTAAAGAGATAACACCCATATTAGGTCACATTCCATTGTTAGACAATACATGTGGACTGGAGTTTTAACTTTTTGACTTGGACCCAATTCCTGAACTCATTTCGACTCCTGAACCTTTACTCGACTTAAGTCACCTTCCTGAGTCGGTATTAGTTCCTGTACTTCCTGAGTCCAAGTCAACCGTTCTATCATTTCATACACCATTCTGGAACGAGGTGGTTGATAAATTTGACTCTGAAATTAATTATGGAAAATGGAAATTAGATGGGGTCAAATACTTAATAAAGATCCTTCATGGATTTATCTTTTTAGTGGGTTGTATTCATGATATTTCTGGTGGGTTCCTCCAAACCCAAAGTAAAGTTGATTGGGCCATGTTTCGTGGACCAATCAGGCCGCCACCGGAACCACCACCTTGAGGTGATTTTTCCTTCCCTCTCTATTTTGTTTCATGCATACATATATCATGATGCATTGAGGACAATGCATGAGATAAGTGTGGGGGAGGGTTTACTAACATAAAGTTTTTAGATTTTCTTTCTTTTACACTTCTTTTAGAAATATATAAAAAAAAACTTTTTGAAATAAGAGACAAAGTTTTGATCTATTTTTAAGAAAATTAAGATGATCTTAGAAATTAAGAAAGCCTTAATTATGACATCTTAAACCTAGTTGAAATAATAGATCTTGTTTAAAATTATAGGCTAAGTAAGAAAAATTGAGGAGATATTTTTATCTTGAATTTTTTGCCTTAGAAAGTATGCACTTCACATTTACACATTTCTGGGATGGAAACAAAGACCAAAAAGGCCATAAAAAAAAGGAAAAAAAATATATATATAAATAAAACATCACTTATTAAGCTGGATAATTGTGCCTCAAGAAGCATGATTATTCACGCCTAACGGTGATAAAGGAAATAAATAATCCCCTTTAGTTTCGTGGCCTTTTTCACTCGAGTCCTTAAACCCGAGGGATGTTTTCTCATCTGGTGCCCTAAGACCAACTGGTTTGGGAGTCATCGGTTATAGGCTCGTTACAAGGGTGAACTAGAAAGCCTAAACTAAGGGAAGAAAAAAGAGAAAAAGAAAATAAATATATATAAATAAATGGCTTTATAGTTAGAGTTAAAATCTCAGAAATCTTCACTATCACAATGTGCATACTATCTAGGTTTTATGAAAGATAAAATATTCAATCCAATTTTGAATTCTTACCTTAATTGAAGACAAGATCTTGCATAGAGACTAAGTTTAAGGGAGAATGATTATAGGTGGACTTATGACCTTAGATCACTTATATTTTTGTAAAAATAGTTCGAAAACATGTCTCTCTTTCAAAATGCGTTTTCAAAACACTAACATTTGTCTTCTTTCTTTATGGATTTTGTGGGTGCAATCCGCTGAAAACCCTCAGGAGACAACACTCCTCCTCTAGGGTAACCTAGAGGTTTAACGGCTTGTTGCACGTGCTCAGTGCAATCGCGTCACCTGCGAAAGTGATGTAATAAATTGGTAGTATAGTTTTTCTTTTCTTTGTTTTGCTCGGGACGAGCAAAAGAATAAGTGTGGGGGTGTGATTAATATTTAATTTTGCATATTTTACCACATCTATACCATGCATATTGTCAATAAAAATATGATTTTTAATCCTTTTCTCTCTATTTTTTGCAGGTCCACATCTGAAATGAGAAAATGCCCAAAAATCTCTTTAATTAGCAATAATTAAAAGAGATTAAATCAAAGCCCAAAAGAGAGCCCAAGTTTGAGCCCAGGATCTGGAGAATTCTACGCGCTAACTCAAGATTCTAGAAGGTCCACGTGGCTAACAAACTTGTAACAACTTCACAACAGAAAGCTGTTGGCCAACGGACTTGAAACGGCCGCAAGTTGCCGCGCCTATGCGGCAGATCTGGGGCCGTTGAGCCCCAGATTCTGCCAGCTGTCTCATCTTCTGGAGCCTTCTCTCTGAGGCTATAAATACACCATCAGGGCCTTCGCAAGGAGTGTGGAAGGAGGGAGGAGAGATTAGAGATTGGAGATTAGAGAGGAGAGATTAGAGATTAGATGCTTGTATTTTGTAGGATTTCTCTCTAGGATTTTTGTAGTGCTCTAGATCTTCTTCCTCCCTAGAAATTCTGCAAAAGAGAGTTGTAAGAGAGAGAAAGCTTGTGTAGACCAAGGTGTGACAACTTGTGAAGCAAGGATTCATCCATTCTCTTCTCTCTACTTGAGCATTTTCTAGTATTACTTGCTTTCTTTAATTCTAGCTTTACTTTACTTGCAATTTTATTCATGCTTTGCTTTTCTTTTCTTGTAATGGCTAGTAGCTAATTCTTTCTTACATGACTAGCTAAAGCACTAACCTTGCTAACTACTAACTCATGGGTGATTGCTATCTTTAATCTTGCAAGTTGTATGGTCTTCTCTTCTCCGATGGGTTACTTTCATTGCTTGGCAAGCTCTTGTTGTAATTCTCCATATGATTCATGTGTGCCTCATTTAGAGCCTTGTCTTTAGAACAAGTGCCTTGATGGAACATGGAGATGGATCACCAAACATATGCTATTTGTTGTACAACTTCTTTACTTCAATTAATGAATGTTGTATCTTCTTCCTTAGCATCCCTTGAGTGTCGCTCTTTTGATTCCATTATTGAAAGTCTATCTTGTAGGCCGATGACATCTATGAGTCTACAAGACAAGTCCAAGAGTGATCACCCGTCATTCAAGTGGGAAAGTAATTAGACCAACACGCAAGATAAATCTTTGCCGATGAATCAACATGAGGCACGCATTCACCATCACGGAGTTTAGTAAGTTTTTAGCAAGGTAGTAAGGTTAGCTAGTCATGGTTTTTTTCTATCTTCAAATCTTCTACAAAGTTTTCATTCTTTTAGTTTTATTTCCAAGCAAATCTTTTTTTGATTTCTTTTCATTTTCCATCATGAACAAATCCACCAATTCTTTTACTTCTTTTTCCAATTCATTTTTATTCTTTTAAGACAAAGAAGAATCTTCGTTTTCTTTTCTTCACTACGAACCGTAACGCTTCCATCGCAAGCTCTCCCTGAGAATCGACTCGGTATAGCCCATGCTATAACGAAGATAGGAAAGGGTACATTAATCATTTGGAATACATTTGTGGAGTGATCAAAGCACTTGAGGTTGAATCTAAACCTTCCCTCTTTTATTGAATATATTTTGTGTGCAAATTATACTCCACAATACAACACCTTTCCCGTCTAAACAGTACTCGCGAAAAACTTAGTCCGAGATACATCGGCCCATTTGAAATTTTGGATCGTGTGGGAGATGTGGCTTACCGATTGGCATTGCCACCATCTTTAGAAGGAGTACATAATGTATTCCATATATCACAGTTGAGGAAGTATGTCAAGGATGAAAGTCACATTCTAGATCACTCAGAATTAGAACTACAACCAGATTTATCCTACAAGGAGCAGCCGATGGCCATTCTGGACAGAAGTGTCAAAATATTGAAAAATCGGGCAATACCATTGGTACTAGTTTCTTGGAATAGGCATGCCCCAGGAGAAGCTACGTGGGAACGAGAGGATATTATTCGTGAACGTTACCCCCAACTCTTTCCATCTTAGTTGGTAAAATTTCTTACCCTGTTCTTTCACATCCCCATTATCGAAATTTTGAGGACGAAATTTTTGATAAGGTGGATGGATTGTAACACTCCATCCTCAGTATACGTACACAGCTATGTGTCCTGATTTTTTTGAGCGTATTTTTTTATTTTCTGTTATTTAAATTCTTACTCATATGGCGGTACGGCATGATTTGACCTTTTTGATATTCATATTTGATTGATTTTAGTTTCAAATATTATTTTTAATATTCTAGATTTTTTCACGATTTTCTGGAATTTTTCAGAATTAAATTGAAAATCTTCAAAACTGGTGTCGACCAGTGTCGCTGACTGACTTTCGAATTTTTAATTTACAAACGGAGTTAAAATTTTAGAAATGACTTTCACATTATTTCTTAAAATCATATTTTCTATCTAAATGAATTTTTGGAGAATTTTTAGAATTTATCAAAAATCCGGCCGACCAGGCATAGACCGGTGTCAATGGTCGACTTCAGGATTTTTATCTTGAAAATGAGATTGAATTTCTAAAAACCGATTTCACTAAAAATCTTTAAATAATATTTATTATTTTTGAAAATTTTTGGGAAACTTTTAGAGATACTTTATTTTTCGGGCTTTTCCTGAATTCCGGTGTTTTCCCAGATACCGGAATTCTATCCGGATATTTTACTTTTTCTCTCTCCTTACCTGACGCGAGATCCACCAACTCTGGGTTCAATAATTAATACGGAGACTCTCTCCATTCCGCATTTAATGCTTTGTTCTTCAAAGAAAATCAACCCAGATCAAATCACCCATGCCTTTTTGTCTCTTCTCTAAACGCGATCTTGCGTTTTTTCTTTTTGGACGCAGCAACAATCTCCGCGTCCAGCTCTAGTAGCCCAGACGCGGGCTTCAATTGCTTGGAGACGCAAGTCTCCATTCTTGCGTTTCTTTTGCTTTGAGTGGAGGGCAAGATTGTAATAATAAACTTTACCCTTATATAAATACCCCCACTCCCTTCTCTCTCTATCATTATCTTCCTTCCTTCTTCCTTTTCCAGCAAGCACAGCCACCAAAAACAGCAGCCAACAAAGCCAATGTGCCCTTCATTTGGCCGGCCATCCCCTCCATTTCCACCACCATCTCCTCCACCAATTCCTCCACCATTCTCCCCTCCATCTACTCCACCATTCCAACAACAACAACAACCACAACACCATCTTCAACACCATATTCTTCCTCCATTTCCAACCAAAACAACCCATTACTTCTAAAACTTCACCACCATCTCCACCACCACCTACACCACCTTAACCACCACCAACCGTACCATCTTCTTCTCCTCATCACACTCTTTCCAACGAGCTATAGGTTCGTCCTCCGAAACATCATTTGCAAAACTCCATTTCTCCCATTTGAACTACACTTGCACCATCAATAACCTCTCTTTTTGGGCCTTGGCCACCCATCTCCGGCGAACTCCGACCAACTCCGGCCGCCGCCGGCGAGGTCCAGCCGACCAACCTCCCCTTTTCATTCTTTTCTTTCCTTCTCTTTTCTTTCATTCCTTCTTTCTTTCTTTCTTTCTTTTTCTCCTTCTCTTTTCTTTCCCTGCGTCACATACTCCCTCATTCCTACGTCTCCCACATTTCTGTCTCTATCTTTCTCTCCTATTTTGGTACTAGACGGGGAGCTTACTCCCGCGTCCAAGCACATCTTTAACGCGATTCTCGCGTTCATATATTAACGCGACGCGGAGCACGTACTCGCGTCTGCGTTCTTCCTGTGTTATAAAACGCGGGTCTCAGACCCCGCGTTTGTGGCATCAACGCGGCGCAATCCCCGTGTCTGCGACCCCTGCGTCTTCATTCTCACTTTTCTGATTCATCCTTCTCCTCCTCTCTTTTTATATATATAATATTGGTTATTTAGACTCCAGAGCTTGGAATTTCTCGGTGTATTTCTGAAAGTTTTAGGCGAGTGTTCTCGCCTTCCTTCAGATTTTCCTGCTTTGTCATGATTGACTAATATTATATTATTTTCCTGGCACACTTGCATGCATCATGCTACTACTTAATACTTACCCCGCAATAACATATTGATACCTGACTTAGATTGTCACGTTTACGGGAATCTTGTACTTGCTATCCTGTATTATATACAGTGACTTGAAATGACAATAATCATGTACTCTTGAACTCCTGATCTAGTTATGCTCTTGCTTTCCCGTAAATTGATAATTTCATAATAAATCATAAAAGAAACAACTTGAATCGGGTCGGGGGAAACTTGCGGCTATCAATATATGTTCGTGTTTACAGTGGTTTTAGGTATGTTATGCAACTACTTTTCCGGTTTGACCTAAGGGCCTCCAGGCAACCGAGGGGAGCGCTGGCTCCCTCCTTCCTGGTACCATCTTGATAAGGGCATTCTATAAGACCCTCCTGTACGCCTTGCGGCAGGTTCCGTCCTCCAGCAACGGAACAATCCTGGGCCGTGGTCCCGGGTATGCACGGGACCCACTGTAAACATTGTTCATTGATACCCCCGTTGGTTTCCAATAACAGCCTCGATTTACTCATATGTGGATGTATGTGTGCTGGGACGCTATTACACATACCTAGACATATGGGTAGAACGAGTAATAAGTATAAATAATGAAAATGGCAGAAATAGTTTTATTCAGGCCTTATCACTTTCATTTTATGCCTCCATTTCTTGCTTACTGTACGTGTACTCTCGACAGAGTTCTTGATGCTTAATATTGTTTTGATCATTTCAACACACACATATACCTATCTCTACACGACACTTGGCATTTACCTGTCTATTTGTTAGGGAGTTTCTGACTCCCCTAGACTTGCATGTTCAGGTTCAGATGCTTGGATTGAAGCGGAGCCCTCCACCGAAGACCAAGCCTATCTCTCGGAGCAGGCTTACTTGTCCTAGTCCTTCTGTTCTGAACCTTCTTGCTAGCTCGGGGACCTTCTTCTCAGCCCGTGAGCACCTTTTGCTGTACAAATTGTATATTTCACTTTTGTAGCTGGCTGTGATATAATGTACATGTACCAATATATCACGCTCTGTGATAACTTTGTAATCCTTATGTTAGAATGTATATTGCCACGTGCTTCCGTACTCTGATTCTTGTTTGTACTGATGCTTAGCGTATATACGTGAGGGTATTTCTGACCTGCGTATATACATCGCAGTAGCGTCCCGTACCCGCCGGATCGGAGCGTTACAAAGACTCACGGCTACTAACTACTAATGACTCCACCAACATGCTAACCTCTTAGTGGTAGTTGCCTCACATATATCATTGGCCATCACTAGTCCTTGGTTAAGGAGGTTACAAAGCATGGCTCATATGTAACTCATCACATCCAAACTCAACAAAACAAGTTTGAAATGCACTTAAACCATCAAAATTAAAAGTAAGCATGGAGTAAAATAATGTTAGCTTGTTAGAGAGTTAGGAAGTTAGAATATTAGATCCATCATCATGAGCCATCAATGACTCTTGCGAGAGCAAGGCCAAGTAGAGGCTATTAGATTCATGTGGATTATCATAAAAGAAGTTAGCAAGTTAGTGGTTAGTAGTTAGTTGCCATGCGAGAAAAGTTAGCTACACATGTAAAAGGAGTTAGATAGAAAATAAAGAGAGGTAAAGAGAGCACCTTTCATAACTTATCACCTTCTATTACAAGCACTCTTGCATTCCAAACATGCATCACTCTCTCTCCTATTACAAGATTTAAAACAAATGAAAAATACAAAGAGGAAGAAGAAGAACTAACCTAACCTAAGCTAAACTACAATATGGAATGAAAAACTACCCTAAAACTATACTACTCTCTGGATATTCCCCTCTTCAGAGCACAAAGGGAGGTATTTATAGGCGAAAGGGGCACCAACGGGGCTGTACGAAAACGCGGCATTTGCCTCGTTTATGCGGTAATACTTGGGAGGTGCGCTCAGCGCCGCTTGCTGTGTGCTTCCCGGATGCCCCCCGTCAGATGTACTTGCTGGCTTTCAGATTAAGGCCCCTGGTTTTGACGAAACCACCCTCTAAAGTTAATTGCTATCTTTATAGGCCTTTAATCACCAATTAAATGGTGATTTAGGGTCTTCTTCTTCATTACACACCATGGACCTAGAAACATGCAAGAGAGGTGTTATTAATAGAATATTATGTGAAGATGTGGTATGAAATATGCATTTTTAGAGACTAATCATACCCCCACACTTATCTTTTGCTCGTCCCGAGCAAAACAAAAAAAACAAAAGGAATTATTACATCACTTTCCCAGGTAACGCGATTGCACTGAGCATGTGCAACAAGCCGTTAAACCTCTAGGTTTCCCCTAGAGGAGGAGTTTTGTCTCCTGAGGGTTTTCAGCGGATTGCACCAACAAAATCCATAAAGAAAGAAATTAAATGTTAGTATTTTGAAAATGCATTTTGAAATAGAGAAAAAGTGTTGAAGTACTTTTGTGAAAATATAAGTGATCCAAGGTCATAAGTTAACCAGAAATTATTCTTCTTTAAACTAAGCCGAAATGCAAAATCTTGTTATAAATTAAATGTAAGAACTTAAAATTGAATTGACTCTTTGATCTTTCATAAACTCTTAGAAAAATATGTACTTTGTGAACTGTGAAGATTTTAGGGATATTGACTCAAACTTTCATGCCATTGATTTGTGGATATTTAATTTTTTTCTTTTTTCTTTTTTTTCTTCCCTTAGTTTTCTTAGGCTTTCTTATTTACCCGGATAGTGATCCTTTAGCCGGTGACTCCCAAACCAGATGATCTTAGGGTACCAGATGAGAAAATATCCCTCGGACTTAAGGACTCGAGTAAACAAGGCCACAAAACTAAAGAGGATTATTTTATTTTTTGTCCACCGTTTTAAATGTGAATAATCATGCTTCCTGAGGCATAATTACCCAACTTGACTAAGTGGTTTTTATTATCATCAATTTTTTTATTATATATTTTTTATGACATTTTCAGTCTTTGTTTCAATCCCAAAAATTGTGTAAGTGTGAAGTGCATAAATCTAAGGCAAAAAATTCAAGATCAAATTATATTTTCAATCTTACTTTCTTATCTTAAAATTTAAACAAGATCTATTATTTTGACTTCATTTAAAAATTCATAATTTTAGGTCTTCCTAATTCCTAAGATAATCTTAATTTTCTTTAAAATAAATCAAAACTATTTCCCTTATGTCAAAAAGATTTGTAAAAGAAAAGAAAAGAGTTTTTATACAAAAGAAAATTTTAAAAAGTTTCTAAAAAGAAGTGTAAAAGAAAGAAAATTTAAAACTAACCTACGTTAGTAAACCCTCCCCCACACTTATCTCATGCATTGTCCTCAACGCATCGTGAATGTGTATATACATGAAACAAATGGAGAGGGAAGAAAAATTACCTCATGGTGGTGGCTCCAGTGGTGGTCTGATTGGGCCAAGCGTTGCTACCCAATTAATATATCATGGATCTTGAGGGAACCCACCAGTGATCCCTCTAATATGACCCAGTAAAAGAATGATTGAATGAATGGTCCTATTTAAAAACTTATCCCCATCTAATTTTCAATTTTCAAAAATAATTACTGAGTCATTTTCTTCAACATCCCTGTCCAACAATGAAGTGTGATTTTGAAAGATAAGTGATTTGGACTCAAATGGAACAGGAGTAAAAACCAACACCGACTCAGGAATTTGATTCAGATCAATTCGAGAGTCAACAATGAGAGTCGAATTAGGTTCAAAAATAGGGTCCAAACCAAAGAATTGATGTTCACACACTTTCCCCATCAATGAAGTGTGATCATGAGAGATTGGTGATTCCATTTTACGGTGTACTGGTACAAGATTCAATGTTGACTCCAGAATAGAGAAAATATCTGGTAAAGATACCAGAGTCATTATTGAATCAAAAAGTGAAATGGAAAATTACTAACATGAGGTTCAGGATCACATTCAGGTTCGATTTCAATTTCAGGAAAGGGATAACTTACCAGAATGTCCAGGGGACTTTCATAACTTGGAGTGTGGTCAAGTTCAAATGTATGTTCTGAAATTGAATCTGGATTCCCAAAATGACATGATTCATGGGTCCAATCAGTAGAGTTAGGGATATAAGGATCGGTCAAAGGTTGACAAGAAAGAATTTTCTCGCTCTCATTGATCAATTCGCTCATAAGTGTGTCTAACCTACTGATAGGCCGGGTAACAGAATTTGGATTCGGAATCATGTCTTCCATACTCTTCGAAATTGGTTCTTCTTGAAAGGGTAAGTATGGAAGTTGATTTTGCAAATTGTGGTGAAATTGTGAATCTATCGAATTTTATGATTATTGCTCAGACTCATGCAAGGGTTCCATACTCAAGTCCAGTATTGATGGTTGAGATGAGTAGGACTCTTAAAATTTGGTTGAGATGATGAGTCCAACATGTTTTGCATTCTTTCACAAAAGACTTCAAACGCTTTTCTAACTCAGATTCTTCTTCAATTGGATACTCTAGAAAAGGAGTATATGGAATTTGATGTGAAAAGGATTGTGAATTGAGCAAATTTTGAATTTGTTGTAGGGACTCTTCCATACTCCTTTCCAAATCAGATTTTTCTTCGGTTGGTGGAACAGGAAAAAGAGTATATGAACCAAAATTGGGAATGAACTTTGTGAAAATTATGGACAAGATGTTGAAAGTTAGACTCGGGGGAGGTGAATCCCCATTGACTCTGTGAAGAGTTAAAATTATTTTAAAAATTATGGTCATATGGTTGGGGATATGGGTCATATTGATTCGGATAATCCCAACTCGGCATAAATGGTTGGTTCATGTTGTACATAGTTGGGTCAGAGTTATCCGAGTCAAATAAGGTCGGGGTGAAGTACGGATTCATATTAAGATTGAAAAAATTATTGTTGCTGAAATCCATATCACAATTTACAAAAAAGAAACAAACAAACAAAGAAAAAGAAAAGGAAAACAAGCCTATGCTAGGGTTAACTTAGACCTAGACAACTACTAACTGGTTAGACTATCCACGAGGGCATATTGTCGAAGCGGGTCACAAGTTAATCTATCAGGTAGGGCCAAGATCAGTGAGAGGTATCCATACCGGAGAAACAGGCCTAATTATGCCAAACCATTGTTCTTCAAGGTTTCGCCTCTCAATCTCTTACCTTAGACACCGATTTGACAAGAGTCAACTTCTAACAACTTCCCCTGAGGTCAATCTCTTAAATGAGTCCGAGATGTCCCTAGGGGCCAACGTCTGGAAAGTTTTATTTAGGCTTGAGTTGTGTGAGTGGGGGGGGGAGGTGATTTTTTGGTTAAGGGAGGGTAATGACTTCCCCACCTTATGTTGTCTTGGGTTTTGCCCTTAAGTTTAATTTGTGCAAGTGTGCAATATAGACAAGAATGAACACATAAAGAGAGTAAATCACCCACGTGTTTGTCCTATACTATATGCAATGCCATATGTACACCTCCTATCAATATCAAAAAAACACAAGAATAAAATACAATATATTGGAATAAAAATTGACACGTGCCTAGATGCAAATGTCTAAACCCTTTTAAAGTATCCAATTTCCGTATTTTAGTTCTTAAAATTATTTACAGTATACAGGTAATATAAAAATTAGCAGCAGAGTGTAAAAATATAAAAGAATTTACCCGACCACACAAGAGCAAGTGTGGACTTCTGCAATGCTAAAACTTTAACCTGCACATAAAAAAACAAAGAAGAAAAATTAACAAAAATGTGAAATCAAACCGTTCCCATCCCTAGCAACGGCGCCAAAATTTGATCGAGGAAAACCGCACATAAAAAGTATATGTTTTGAAATTGATATTTAAAGTGTATGCTTTGGCTTCCTCGATACTTCCGTTATAGTATAGCGGCTAAAACGAGTCGAATATACAAGGACGAGAGATGATAGAAGCTTACACGGTATGTTCACGTGTATGTTAACGGTTCTTCAAAGTTTTAAAGAATGAAAAGAAAAGAAACAAAGAATGAAAAAGAGAAGTACGGTGAAACACAAAGAAGTGGGAAACAGAGAAAAGAATGGTTTTTGGAGTTTTGTTTTTATACCTAAAATAAAGTGAAAAAGAAAGAAGACTCACGGCTACTAACTACTAATGACTCCACCAACATGCTAACCTCTTAGTGATAATTGCCTCACATGTATCATTGGCCATCACTAGTCCTTGGTTCAAGAGGTTTACAAAGCATGGCCCATATGTAACTCATCACATCCAAACTCAACAAAATAAGTTTGAAATACACTTAAACCATCAAAATTAAAAGTAAGCATGGAGTAAAATAATGTTAGCTTGTTAGAGAGTTAGGAAGTTAGAGTGTTAGATCCATCATCATGAGCCATCAATGGCTCTTGCGAGAGCAAGGCCAAGTAGAGGCTATTAGATTCATGTGGATTATCATAAAAGAAGTTAGCAAGTTAGTGGTTAGTAGTTAGTTGCCATGCGAGAAAAGTTAGCTACACATGTAAAAGGAGTTAGATAGAAAACAAAGAGAGGTAAAGAAAGCATCTTTCATAACTTGTCAACTTCTATTACAAGCACTCTTGCATTCCAAACATGCATCACTCTCTCTCCTATTACAAGATTTAAAACAAATGAAAAATACAAAGAGGAAGAAGAACAACGAACCTAACCTAAGCTAAACTACAATATGGAATGAAAAACTACCCTAAAACTACACTGCTCTCTGGATACCTCCCTCTTCAGAGCACAAAGGGGGTATTTATAGGCGAAAGGGGCACCAACGGGGCTGCACGGAGCCGCGCGTCGAATATCGGCGCGCGGCTATAGAAGATTGCCGCGAAAACGCGGCATTTGCCCCATTTTTGCGGCAATACTTGGGAGGCGCGCTCAACGCCACCTGCTGCGCGCTTTCCGGATGCCCCCTATCAGATATACTTACTGGTTTTTAGATTTAAGCCCCTGATTTTGATGAAACCACCCTCTAAAGTTAATGACTATCTTTATAGGCCTTTAATCACCAATTAAATGGTGATTTAGGGTCATCTTCTTCATTGCACACCATGAACCTAAAAACATGCAAGAGATGTGTTATTAGCAGAATTTAATATTAAATAAATGTGAAGATGTGATATGAAATATGTATTTTTAGAGACTAATCATCTATCGGTTCTTATCTCAAGTCAGGTATTTCTTTTGGGAGGAACCATATCTTTTCAAATATTACTCCGACCAAATCATTAGGAGATGCATTTCCGACAAAGAGATTAAAAGTGTCCTGTCTTTTTGTCACGAGCTTGCATGCGGTGGACAATTTGGTCCCCACAAAACAGCTGAAAAATTGCTACAAAGTGGGTTCTATTTGCCCACTTTGTTCAAAAATGCCTTTGAGTTTTGCAAGACGTGCCCTAAACGCCAAATGGTAGAAAGGATCTAAAAGCAAAACATGATGCCCTTTAACCCGATTCTAGAAATAGAACTTTTTGATGTATGGGGTATCGACTTTATAGGTTCATTTCCTAATTCATTTGGAAACTAATACATATTGGTTGCTATGGATTATATATCTAAATGGGTAAAAGCCATTCCAAGCAAAACTAATGACAACAAAGTTGTCATCAAGTTTTTGAAAGAGAACATCTTCTCGCGCTTCAGAACCCCTCGTGCTATCATCAGTGATAATGTCACACACTTTTGTAATAAATCCTTCGAAGCTCTTATGCGAAAGTATTCCATAACTCATATATAATCAACACCATGTCATCCTCAGACTAGTGGGCAGGTAGAGGTCTCCAATAGATAAATTAAGCTTATTTTGGAGAAGACCGTGAACCAAAACAGGAAAGACTAGTCCACCAAAGGTAGATGCCTTATGAGCCTACAGGACCGCTTTCATGACAATTCTAAGGATATCTCCATATAGGTTAGTCTTTGAAAAGGCTTGTCACCTGCCTGTTGAGTTAGAGCACCAAGATTTATGGGCTATCAAGTAGCTAAATTTTGATTTGGATAAGGCCGGTGACCTTCGAAAATTATAAATTTTTGAACTTGAGAAGTTGAGAAATGAGGCCTATGAGAAGGCTAGAATAACTAAAAGTAGGGTTAAAGTTTTTCATGATAAGTTTATCATGAGAAAAACTTTTGTCCCCGGACAAAAAATCTTACTCTATAATTTTAGGTTTCATCTTTTTTCAGGAAAGTTGAAATCGAGATGGACTGGATCATTCATTGTAAAGACCGTGTTTTCACACGGTGCTGTAGAAATCAGTGGCACCAAAAATAGGAATGATTTTAAAGTAAATGGTCAACGCCTTAAATCTTTCTTGGAATTAGTGCCGGTAAATGAAACGGCTATGACTTTATTCGACCCAGCGTATTGGTAACTTTACCTCTTTTACATTTCATTTCTTGCATCTATTCATTTCTTTCATACATTGAGAACAATACATGAGATAGGTGTGGGGGAGGCTTCTAACATGACTAACATAAATTCTAAAAAAGAAAAAATTTTGTGAAAGAGAACAATATTTTGACATATTTTTTGTAAGAAACTAAGTCAATTTTAAGGAATAGGAGAATCATAATTATGATTTCTTATACTTGATCAAAATTAGATTATTTGTTTAATTTTTATGGTTAGGAAAGGAATTTAGAAAGATAATTTAGTCTTGATCTTTACCTTAATGAAATATGCATACTTCATACACTTACACACTTAGGGTTCAAAAACAAAGATTCTTATGCTTTATAAATAAATATATATAAGAAAATAAACAAATCTAATTATTGATTAGTTAGGTGCTTCGGCCTAAGCAAGCCTTGATATTTATGCAAAAGATGATTAGATAAGTTTGAAAAAATATATATATTAAAAAATTCTTCGATTAAGCTGGATATTTGTGCCTTATAAAGCATAAGTATTCACGCCTAAAAGCAATACATTTTATAAATAAAAATCTTTAGTTTTGTGGCCTTGTTTGCTAGAGTTATTAAGTCCTTGGGGTGTTTTCGCACCCGGTGCCTTAAGACCGTCCACCAACTAAACTCTGGTTATATGAGCAGATTAGAAAGCCTAATAGAACTAAGAAATAATACCACAAAAAATATGAAAAATAAGGCACAAGAGTTGGAGTTAAAGAACCCCTAGTCAAAATTTACGATCACGAAGGTGCATATGACTAAGGGTAATAAACTAGATGAGAAATACAGTTTGACTCCTTGCCATGACTGATAACAAGTTTTGAATATAGACTAAGTTTAGGAATGAAAAATTCGATTTTCCTATAACTTATAAATTACTTGAACTCTTACAATAATACTTCAAATATTTTCTCTCTTTCAAAATGCTTTTCAAAAATACTACACTTTGTTTCTCTTCTTTTATGAATTTTATGGGTGTAATCCACTAAAAACCTTCACAAGACAAAAATCGTCCTTTAGAAGTAACCTAGAGGTTTAACGGCTTGTTGCACATGCTAAGTGCAATCATATTTCCTACAAAAATGGATAGTTAGTTTTGTTTTGCTCAAGGACGAGGAAAAGTTAGGTAAGGGGTAATGATCGGTCACTGATATTGCATATTTGTTATCATATTTTTCATATTTATGTTATAATGAGCTCTACTTTAATTCTAATTTTTGTATAAATAATGTGCAGGCCTTTACCAAGGGAGAAGAAAGAGAAAACAAGCTCAAAGCCCATCTAAATTCTTATTTAATTCAGAATTAATTCAAATCAAAGATCAGGGCAAATCAAAGCAAATCAAAGAAGATAAAACCAGTTAAAAAATAAGTTAAACCAGATCTTTACAAATCAAGTTGGTTAAAGCTAAAGTTCAAAGGAGGTTTCGTCAAATTCAGAAACTTAAAACGAAAATCTCATTAGATAAAAGGGATTTTAACCAAATCTGAGATACACTACCCTTGGATGTGGCCAATTGGCCAGATCTAGGCCATGGATACGTGACAAAAGCTGTGGATCTGCTGCCATGTTAGTGGATAAGGGGGAGCATTTGCTCCCCTATCTGCTCACTCCTCTCCCCTCTGGTTTCTCCCTATAAATACCAAGAAATTCGTGAAGAAATGGGACGAAGACTAGGATCTAAAATTTTCATTCTTAAAGGTGCGATTTATGTTAGATAGTTGCAATTGGTTTTGTAATTTCTTATGTGCTTGTTCTAGTCTAGTCCACCCATAAGTGAAAGAGATAGAGTTATTGTAATCTGATGTTGAAGTGACATCAATAAAGATTCAGAACTTCTTTTCTTCTCCAACTCATGGGTATGTTATATTTCAATTACGTGTTTTGTTTCACATCGATTATGTGTAGCTAAACTTATTATTTTTTTTGGGCTTACTATCATCTCTCTTTGATCCTTTTTTTGTTTTGAATGATTTTTGTGCAAAGAACCTAACGGAATTATATGAATGCCTTACACTAAGCCTTGCTTCTTTGCAAGTGTTCTTGAAGACACATGAGGATGGGTTTGAATTTCTGAACTTTCACTTTGAAAACAATACTTGAACTAGTTTTTACTCATACTTGAAAAACAAACTTGATGATTTAACATTCAGTTCAAGAGGGATTTTTAAAAAGGAATTAACTTTTTCAGACAAACATCTTACTTGCTTTACTTAAATATTCAAAATTCAAGCTTAAGTTTTTGTCTATGATTGAGTTGAGGCACTGAGATTTTTAAGAGAAGAATATATCATTGAGTAGCAAGATAGTGAGCCCGGATCTTCTCTTTTATTAAATACAAACAACATAACTCTCAAGTTTCTTAAAATCATCTTTTTCAAAACCTCTTCTAAATTTTCAATTTTTATTTGAATCACTTCTTTATACTCCATCTTCTTTTCATCTTAAAAAAACATAACATTTAAACTTGTTTTTCATAAAAACACCAAAACGCTTGCATCGCATCTCTCCTTGGGGATACGACCCGTTAGCCCTAAGCTACACGATACTTCAATTTTGCAATCAGTTGGCATTGTTGTTGCTACTACTAGTAGTTATTCGGCCTTGACGCATTGTTGTTGTTGCCCAAGAGAAATTTGGGGTGGTTTCTCCATGCGAGGGTATAAGTGTTGGAGTAGCGGTTGTTGTTGTTAGATCAAAAGTTGTTTATGTAATTAGCTTGTTCGTTTTGAGAAAACGAAACATTGCTAACTTGACAATCATTATTAGCAGGCCCCCCTTCACTAGAATCATTAGATGAATTTTGAGTTTGGATTGCACTTACATTGGAGGATCTGACTGTCTTTGTCAACAACACAAGTTGTGCATGAATTGCCAAGATTGCATCTAGTTCGTATACCCCCGCAATTTTCTTTAGCATCACCCTCTCTATCAGCCATTGGTAGCTATTGGATGCCATTTCTTTTTGCAGCTCGTATACTTCATCACGCTCTTTGCCCATAAGAGCTCCATCGGCGGCCACATCAATAATCAACTTGGTGTTTGGAGTCAATCCGTTGTAGAAGAATTGGATCCCAATCAAGCGGGAAGTCCATGATGTGTGACTTTCCTGACCAAGTCCTTGTACCTCTCCCATGCTTCATAGATACTTTCAGTATCAATTTGAGAAAAGGTAGTGAGATCACTCAAAGTTTTGCCGCTTTGGATGGTGGAAAATACTTGGTAAGAAACTTTGCAACCATCTTGCCCCAGGTAGCAATAGATTCTTTTAACAAAGAGTTGAACCAAAGCTTCGCCTTGTCCTTTAAAGAGAAGGGAAACAACAACAAGCGAACTGAATTTGTTGACACACCATTATGCTTTTGTGTGTCGCATATCTCAAAAAAGTTCGCTATATGCTCGTTCGGATCGTCATTGGGTAAACCTTCGAATTGAAATTGATTTTGTACCAAACTGAATTACACCCATCTTTCATTTGAAGGTGTTTGCATTGATTGTCAGCTTCTAGATGCATGATGTAGAACCAATTAGAGATGGGATTGCATAATCCCTTAGTGCTTTCTTTTCTTTGTAGTTGGTCATCGTCGCTGCTTCATGATCTTTCTTTTCTTTCAAGAGGCGATAGTAGATTCTGTCATTTCTCAGGATCAGTAGTAAGAAGATCAGAACTCCTGGATCATGGCATCAACCAATCAGTAAGCAATTTTTGAAGGATGAACCCTTATCTTGACAGAAGTTCGGCTGTGTAGCCGAAAGGTCAGCTGCGCGGCTGAAACCAAGTCTCTGCTGAGGTTTAGGTTTTTGTCACCTTTAGAAAAAGAAATCAAGATCTTACATGTGACCGAGGAATCCAATTAAAACTAGTATAAAGTATTGTTGATATAAAAAACATACAGTCCCCGACAATGGCGCCAAAAACTTGGTGTAAGACTAATAGCAGGTGCAC
This sequence comes from Agave tequilana, assembly GCA_038442645.1. Lineage (NCBI taxonomy): Eukaryota > Viridiplantae > Streptophyta > Magnoliopsida > Asparagales > Asparagaceae > Agave > Agave tequilana. The sequence goes on from JAVJIF010032844.1 coordinate 186,059, forward strand.
CAATCGTTTCACAAGTAATATAATAGTGAGTAAAGTATTGTCCCACGTGGATTGATATCTAACTGAGTATCAACTAACTTACCCTAATTTTATGAAAAAGTGAAATTGAAGATTATTTGAAAAGTAAACAGAAACAAACTAAAAGAGTTGATTTGATTGGAGAAAGAAGCTAGGGCAACTGATTTCGGTAAATATAATCAAATATAAAATGAGTACTTGTGTTAGTAAATTCATATATTCATGTAAACAATTGAAAGTCCCAATTCTATTAATATTCTCTCTCGAGCAATACTAGTTCTATCCCTTAATCAAGATCCTACAATATCTCGATCTAGTAGATTTACAAGTTAAAAGATGTATTAAGTTTAGTAGATCTTTCTCACATGATTACACAACTTACGTATCTTTTCTCGATCTCAATGTGTCAAGTTGTGGTTTCATTTCTATGATTTTACACTAAGGCATCTCCTCTCGGTCTCAAACTTAGCCATTTAAATAATTGTGGCCATCAATTATTAACATACAAAATCAAAAATAGAAACTTAACATGGAATAGATTCATACTTCTAACACAAAGCAAAAAGTTTATATCTTCATAATATCTACCTACATCAATGCCCTAACTAAGAAGAATTAGTTCATAATTGAATAAGTTCAAAGCATGGTTTTCAAATAGAACTTCATCATAAAAAGTAAATTAAAGAAGAAAAAGGAAGAAAGCAATTTAGAAGAAACCCTAGATTGAATCCTTGTTGTTGTTCTTCTTCAAAACGCCAAATCTCCAACATCCAAGACTTTAAAAAAAACTAAACCCTAATTTTTTATTGAGAATTTTAATTCAAGAGAGAGATCCATTATACAATAGCTTGCAGGTCCTTTTATAGACTATAGAGTCATCCAAAGTCCGAATAGAAATCACAGAATAATCTCCTAATTTTATAAGAATTCAATAAAAAAAATTACAATCTCAGTTTCTAAAATAAGTCGGCTATGTAACCAAGACCTTCAGCTGGGCAGCTGAAGACTATGGTCAAAATTGATTCTGAGTTGTAGATGTATTAGGAGTTGACGCTGGACTACAGTTGACTGGTCAATGGCTACAAAGCTGAAGTCTTTGGCTGCACAGCCGAACATTTATTGACTCTGACTCTCAAATTTTCCTCATCTCCTCTTCGTGAGATTGTGATCTCCTTTGGCAGTGTTGTTTTGTCTCTTGATTTACTGATCTCTATATATCACTCTTCAAACATTTCCTTTTTATCAGTTTTTCTCTTTTTCTCTCTTTTTTATCCCATTTATACTCTAAACCTTATTTTTGCAAAAATACAAGAAAATATAACCTTGTAGCATTACATATGGTAACATCTTAAGTTAAAAAGTGCTAAAAATATAGATGAAAATCACAATTATCAATGATATGCTCATTACTTTCAGGAGTAGATTAGCGATCGATAGGTTGAAGAAACAGTTATCCTTCGAGTTAGAGATGAATTGTCTAGGAGAAGCAAAGAAGGTACTTGGCATGGAGATTGAGAGAAACAAGGATAGTGAAAAAGTTCGCTTAACTCGGAAAGGGTATTTGCAAAATATACTTCAGAAGTTCAATATCAATGGTGATACAAAGTTTGTAAGTACACCATTGGCTCCTCACTTCAACCTTAGAGATACTATGTCTCCTATTACAATTGAAAAACATGAGTATATGTCTCATGTACCGTATACCAATGTAGTGTATAGCTTGGAGTATGCTATGGTGTGTATAGTGCCCAATTTGTCACAAATTGTCAGTATGATAAGTATATGCATGCATGATCCTAGTAGGGGTCATTAGGAGGTGGTGAAGTGGATTTTATGGTACATCAAAGGTACGGTAAATGATAGATGGGTATTTGAGAAGGATACCAATGGTAAGCAAGATGGATGGGGTAATGTTGACTCTGATTATGCAGGAGACCTTGACAATCGTCAGTCTACAACGGCTTATGTCTTCACATTATCCCAAGTAACGGTGAGTTGGCACTCGACTTTACAATCTATTATAGCTTTATCGATAATAGAACCTGAGTATATGGCCATGATAGAGGCCATAAATGAGGGCATTTGACATCAAGGGTTGCTTCATGATTTGGGAATCGAACAATATCAGTTGATGATCAATTGTGATACCTTGAGCGCTTTCTATTTGGTGAAGATCAGGTCTATCATGCACGAACAAAGTACATTAATGTCAAGTTTTACTCTATTTGAGAGATTCTCGAAGAGGATGATCTAGTGCTTGAGAAGATTCACATGAAAGAGAATCCAATGGACATGCTTACCAAGATGAGTTCATGACCTAAATTCAACCATTGTAAGGAATTGATCCACATCCTTCCAGTTGCTTGAGCTTGGTGGAGCTCGTTTGAATGAACCACCTATGGCTTGATCCCTTGGGTAGGGATACATCGGTAGCCATAATGGTGCAGCTCATAACACCCTGATCTCGACCTAGGAATTGGAATATGTGTCCTAATTTTTCGCTCGTATTATTCTATTTTCCACAATTTTCTTGGTGTTTGGTCTGTATTCTATGAACCTAAGCCCAACACGATCTCGGACCTGAGCCCAGACTCGGACTTGAGCCCAGCCCGATCCCCAGAACCCGACCCAATTTCTTTTTCCTTCTATTTTCCTTTTTCTTTCCCTTTTTTTCATTTCTTTTTTTTTTTATCCTCTTTCCTTCCCCCATGCATGCAGTCATACCACCATCCCCAGTTCACCACTCTCATGCCTGTCGTCCATCTCCACCACCCCTGTAACCTCTCCCATCGCCCTTCCCATCTCACCTAACCTTTCTCTCACTAAATTTCTCTCTTTCTCTTTTTATTTCCTCCCCCTCTTACACCCTGCCACTCTCCTCTCACTCTCTGTCACCCTTACTTCCTCACCTTCTCCTTCTTTCTATATCTCCCCCACTCCCTCTGTTCCACTGGTAGCCCCACCGGCCACCAGCCAGCCACCACTCCCTGATGTACCATCTTAACTCCACCATCTCCTTCCCTACTTCCCCCTCTCCTCCCTAACGCGCACAACCAGACCCTATTTTGTCCACCTTCACGCGCAGCCACCCTGCACCTGAACTCCCTTAGCTCCCCGACTATCTCCCCTCCGCGTGTAGCCCAGCAGCTGCCAGCAAGCCTGAGCTCACCCCCACTCCCTCCTTTTCTCTGGTCGTGTAGCTCAGCCGGCAGCCGACCAGGACGCCACTCCTTGGCCAGCCCCCCTCTACTCCTTCTCTTCGCCACACCACTGGCAACCACCTCCATCTGGCCTACCCTTGCTCCGCGCGTAGTCAAAGCCCAGCCCCGTCCATTTCTCTCTGGCTCGCCACCACCAATAGCTGCTACCTCTACTAGCAACACCACTCCCCCTCTCCTTCACCTCCTCCCTCTCCAGCCCAGATCGTGCCCAGCCTAGGTTAGCCTCCTTCTTCTCCACCTGGCTGCACCATCACCCTACCCTCCGCCTTACTTCCCTGGTCCCCTCTTCTCTCCCTCTGTACTCTCTCTGTCTTCTCTATTTTCTCTTCTCTCTTTGTCTACTCCTCTGTCTTCTTTCTCTGTTCTTTCTCTGTCTTCTCTCTTCTCTTCTCTTCTCTTCTCTTCTCTTCTCTCTCTGTTCTCTTCTCTTTCTCATCTCTCTCTGTCTTCTCTCTCTGTTTTCTCTCTCTTCTCTTCTCTTCTCTCTCTGTCTTCTCTTTTTGTTCTCTTCTCTTTCTCATTCTCTCATTCTATCTTCTCTCTCTGTTTTCTTCTTTCTTTCTTTCTATACTCTCTCACTTCTCCTTTTCTCCATTCTCTTCTCTTTCTCATTCTCTTTGTCTTCTCTCTCTATTCTCTCTCTGGGAGTTTTTCTCTCCTTCCTTTATGCGCTAGCTTCGCTGGAGCTACCCCACCTCGGGAGTTCGCCATCGTGCCCCGTTCGTCGATAAGCGAGTGCTCGTTATGTGTTTATGCGGGTGCTTGATATTTGCTTATGCGAGTGTTGTTACATGTTTGTGTAAGTGACTACTTTTTAATTCGAGTGCTTATTCTTGTACTAGGATTATTGCTTGATTGGGTGACCCTAGTGATCTTAGCCTCTCGGCTCCCTTTAGCCTCCGGGCTTTACCCACCCTAGCCTCTGGGCTTAAAGGCTTCACTTCAGCCTCCGGGCTTTACTAACTCTACCGGGTAGGCGAACTTAATGCTCAACACTTTACCGCTAGCTCTGCTACAGATATAGCTTCATCGCGAGCGTTGGCTAAGAGTTCACATGATAGCTACGCCGTCAGCATCTAGCTTCGACGCGAGCATTGGAAAAACATTCACATGCTAGCTTCTCTACAAGCGTTAGCTTCGCCTATGCGTTAGCTTTATTGCGAGCGATAGCTTCATTGTGTGTGCTAGTGCCTAGCGCTATGCCAGCTTCACCGGAAGCTTAGCTCTGTTGTGTGCCTAGTGCTTTGCATTGTGAGATTAGCTTCGTCTATGGCTTAGTGTCACTGGACATGGTCTAGCTCTGCTCCAGCTTTGCTTCGACTTAGCCTCGCCTGGCTATTTAATAGTTTAATTTATAATTATAATTAATATGATAGTGAAGAGTTTGATATACTGTTTTCTTTTAATATGTTGTGTAACATGTTACTTGCATGATGTTGTGATCTTGCACTTACTTGTATTGCTGTACTTCACTTAGTGCTATGACATTTGACCTATTAATTACCTGATTTGTGATTATCACCTTTACAGAAACTTGACATCTACTATCATGTTATACACCTAGAGATCATGTACCCCCGTATCAAACATATTCCTCTGTTATTATATACTTGTTAATCTCCATAAATGATCATCATAGATATAATCTGTGATAATTGGATAGCTTACACCGGGACGGAAAACTGATGGAATCAATATGTGTATGTGTTTATAATGGTCAAATGTTGTGCAACTGAAACTTCAGTTCTACCTGGGGCCACCCGGTGGGTTGTATAATTAGTCTGCAATTCTGCATTATTCATATCGTATTGTTTCCAAGTTTATAATAAAATATTGTTTCTTACCCGTGTTTTGGTCTCTATTGCAGATAATCAAGAGTTTAGGGGCAAAGTGATAATAAGAGTTTAATTAAACCCATTTAGGTAATTAATTCGGATTTCTTGGATACCAAGAAAGAGAGCTTCTAGAAGATACATTAGATCCTTAAATTGAGGATGAATCTGGAGAAATACAAGTCCAAATTACCAAAAATCAAAAATACATGAAGCTTCTAAAGCTAGACGATCAACTTGGCAAAAGATCAAGGCCTCTAGCCCTGATCCAGCTGCAAAAACATGGCAATTGCCATGTTGCCACAGCAAGATTAGGGCTAGAGGCCCTAATCTTCAATGCATGGCTCCGTCTCCTCTTCCAGATACTTCTTTTGCCTATAAATACCCATATTGGAGATCAGAACGTGAGGTTGAAGAATAATAAACTAGGGTTTCTTCTCTTTAGTGTAAATTAGTGTAGTTTTCTTCTCTTTTCTTTTGTATTTTCTTTTTATTTTTAGATTATGTATTAAGGCAGAGATTGATTAAGGAAAGAAACAGAGATTGATGTAATAGAGAGTGACAATCTATGAAAGCTTCCTCTTTTCCTTCCATGGTTTCTTCTCACCTTTAACATGATTAGCTAACTTTTCTCTCATGGAAATCTAACTACTAACCACTAATCATCTAACCACTTACTTGATAATCCACATGAATCTAATAGCATCTATAAGGCCTTGCTCTTGCAAGAGCCATTGATGGCTTATGATGATAGGTTCTAACAATCTAACTTGCTAACTTGCATCTAACTCTCTTATTTTATGCTTGCCTCTAACCGGTTTTAATAATCTAATGTTTGCATTAGCATACTTTTGATGCAAGTTTGATGTGAAGAACAATCTTATGTGTTATACTTTGAATCGTCTCTTGAAGCCAAGGATTAGTGATAGCTAAGAATCCATGTGAGGCAACTATTACTAAGAGATTAGCATGTTTAGTGGAGTACTTAGTAGTTAGTAGCCATGAGTTTTTTTCTCTTTTTATTTTTATTTTAAAATCGATTTCCAAAAGTATTTTATCATCATTGTTTTCATCTTCTTCTTCGTTCACCACTTGTTTTCATTTCTTCACCACAATTTTCATCTCTTTTCCTTATCGACTTCAAAACTTCTTCCAAATCACTTCACCACATTTTCATTTTCACTTTCCACTTTGTCTCTTTTGTGTTTTACTGCACTTCTATTTCTTTCACTTCACCATTTACATTGTGTTTTCCTCCTACCACTTCTAATTTTTTTTCTTTTTCTTTTTCTTTTTCTTTCTTAAACAAAGAAGAACTTTTAACAACCAACGTGAATGAACTGTTAATGTTTCTATCACCTCTCGTCCCTGTGAATTTAACCCGTATAGCCTATACTATAATGAAAGTATCGAGGAAGCCAAAGCACCATAACACTTTCATTGATTTTACAAATACACATTTTCGTGCGTGGTTCCTTTATCGAATTTTGGCGCCATTGACGGAGATGAGAATGGTTTGAACTCACATTTTTGTTAACATTTTCTTCTCTGGTTTGATATGCAGGTCAATTTTTACAGAAACTAAGCATTGTAGAACTCTATTCTTGCTTGTGTCTCCCTGCTCTAGGAAGCGAGGACCCTGCCTCCTAAAGTTTGCCGCACCCAGGGCCTAGAAGCCGTGAAAACTCAGTCAATTTGGGGTTCTTGTCTCCAAATTTAGCAGGGATCTTTGTATTTACATATATTTGTAAACTCTTCTGTAGGTTTTCTGTGTTGATTGCCTGAACACTGCAATAATAAATAATAAAAACAGTAATTGGACTCTTTTAAAATGGTTTAGATATTTGCATTGTAGACACATGTTAATATCATTCCAATATACTGTATTTTGTTCTGTTATTGTGATCTAGATTGAGGTGTACATATTACATTGCATATAGTTAGGATAAAAACGTGGGTGACTTACTCACTTTGTCTGTTATTCTTTTCTATATTGCACACATGCACGGATTGGACTTAAGGGCATAACCCAATACAACATAAGATAGGGAAGTCATTACCCTCCCTTAGCCCAAAAACTACCTCTCCACTCACACAACTCAAACCTAAATAAAAATTAGTAAATGTTAGCCCCTAGGGACATCTCAAACTCATTAAGAGATTGACCTCGCAAGAAGTTGTTAGTCCTGGACTCTTGCCAAATCAGTGTCTAAGGACTGGGGATTAAGAGGTTAAGTCTCAAAAATTCAGTAGTTTGGTGAAATTAAGACCCATTGCTTATGTATGGATACCTCCCACTGAATTTTGACCCTACCTGGCCGATTAGCTCATGGCAGTTACTGCAATAGCTCTCTTCTGGACAATCGACCAGTTAGGAGTCATCTAGGTCTAGGTCAATTCTAGAATAAGGCTTGTTTTCTTTCTTTTTAGTTTATTTGCTTGTTTGTTTTTTCTTTTTTGTTTGTGTTTGTTTGTGAAATGGATTTCAATAACAATATTTTTTTTCAATTTTAATATGAATCCATATTTCACCCCGATCTCATTTGACTTGAATAACTCCAACCTAGATTTACACAACAAGAACCAACCAAATAGGCCGGATTGGATGTATTCGACTCAATATAACCCATACCTCTTATCTTATGACTAAAAATTTCAAAATAATTTCAACTCTACACAGAGTCGATGGGGATTCACCTCCCCTGAGTCTAATTTTCAACCACCTTATCCACAATATTCATTCCCCAATTTTGCTTCATATACTCTTTTTTTACAACCACCGATTGAAGAAAAATCTAAATTAGAAAAGAGTATAGAAGCAATACTTGAGTCCCAACAACATTTTCCAAACATGCTCGACTCACAATATTACAAATTTTCCAACACCAAGCTTATATACTCCTTTCTATAACAACCGATAGAAGAAAAATCTGAATTAGAAAAGAGTATAGAAGCCATGAAGGAGGCCTAATGACAATTTCAAAACATGTTAGCCTCCCCATATCCACAAACTTTTCAAGATTTATTCTCAGTCCCACCTCTTCAAAATGAATAACTATCAGTCTTAGACATGAATATAGATCTCTTGCGTGAGTCCAAGCAACAATCTCAAAATATGTTGGGCCCACAATTTCAACCAAAATTTCAAGATTCATACGCATCCTTTCCAGTTCCACCTCTTCAAAATGAACAATCATCAGTCCTGAAAATGAGTATGAAGCTCTTGCGTGAGTCCAAGCGATAATGTCAAAATCTGATGGACTCATAATTTCACCACAATTTTTAAAACTAACTTCCATACTCACCTTTTCAATAAGAACTGACATAGTTAGAAAAGAGTATGGAAGACACGATTCAAGCACAAAAATTCTATTACCCAGTCTGTTCAAAGTTTAGAAGTACAAATAAGTCAATTGGTCAATACCATTAGGAATAAGATAACTCTTTCCTATCAATCTTTGACTGATCCGTGATATCGCTAACTCTGTTGCACCCAAGAATCATGTTGTTTTAGAAACCAAGATTCAATATCACATCCATTTGAACTTGACTAAAATCAAAATTTTATGAACCATATTGATATTTTGGGAAATTATCCCTTTCCTGAAATTAAACTTGAGCATGAATGTGATCCTGTAGCTCAACTTAGTAATTCAATTTCACTTTTTGATTCAATAACTCTAGTATCTTTACCCAATTTTAATCACTTTTCCGAGTCAGTATTGAATCATGTGCCCGTTCTTCATCGTGAAATTGAATCACCTATTTTTCAAGATCAACATATTAAACTTGACCAATACCATATTTTGAAAGTCACATTAACAAACTGGTAAGTTTTCACTTTTATGAAATTAAATTCAATCAGGAATGTGACCCTGGTCCTCAATTTTGTGATCCAGTTCAAACTTCTGAATTAATTTGACTCCTGTTTTCTTACCTAATTTGAGCAATATTTTAGAGTCAGTATTGATTCTCATATCAGTCATTGTTGAACTTGAATCACCAATTTTGCAAACTCGCATTCCATTGTGAGAAAATAAATGTGAACTAGAGCTTCAACTTCTTGATATAGACCCACTTTCTGGACCAATTTTGACTCCTAAATTTTTACTTGGTTTAAATTTAATTTCTGAGTCAATATTAGTACCTGTATTTTCTGAATCCAAATCAATCATTCCATCTTATCACATTCTATTTTAGGATAAAGGTGTATATTAAAATGACTCTGAAATTAATTTTAAAATTTGGAAATTTAATACAGTAAATTTTCTAATAAAAGGCATACATGCATACATTATATTAATGGGTTATATTAAAGAGGTCACTAGTGGGTTCCTACGAACTCCATATAATCTTGATTGGGCCACATTTCGTGCATCAATAAGACCGCCACCCACCCTGAGGTGAATTCTTCTTCCCTATGTATTTTCATGCATACATACATTCACGATGCATTGAGGACAATGCATGAGATAAGTGTAGAGAGGGTCTACGAACGTAGAGTTTTTAGATTTTTTTTTGTTCACTTCTTTTAGGATATTCTTAGAATTTTTCTTTTTAAAAAAAAACCTTTTTGAAACAAGAGAAAAAGTTTTGATCTAGTTTTAAGAAAATTAAGATGATCTTAAAAATTAAGAAAATCACAATTATGACATCTTAAAACTAGTCGAAAAAATAGATCTTATTTGAATTATAGGTTAAGTAAGAAAGATTGAAAAGATAACTTGATCTTGAATTTTTTGCCTTAGAGAGTATGTACTTCACATTTATGCATTTTTGGGGTGAAAACAAAGACTTAAAATGCCATAAAAAATCACTTAGTAAAGCAGATAATTATACCTTAGGAAGCATCATTATTCACGCCTAAATGGTGGTCAAAAGAAACAAATAATCCTCCTTAAGTTTTGTGACCTTATTTACTCGGGTCCTTAAGCTCGTGGGATGTATTCTCATCTGGTGCCCTAAGATCGTCTAATTTGAGATTCACCGGCTAAAGGCTCGCTACCCGAGTAAAGTAGAAAGCCTAATAAAACTAAGAAAAGAAGAATATATATATATATATATATATATATATATATATATATATATATATATATATATATATATATATATATATATAGAGAGAGAGAGAGAGAGAGAGATAAACCCGTGTCCTTCCAAAAAGATTGAGCCTGAATCCTTCTAACTCAAATACAACCCTCCGACATTCAAATTCAAGATCCACTCCATTGAAGTTGATCTATATTATTTCAAGTATCTATAAACCAAACATCAAGTATTTTGAATACATTTTGCCCATCCATCAAGCGGCACAAAATTGACGGCCGAAAGTAGTGAGTTGATTATCTTTAGACATATAAATTCTCGATCCGGCCATTTGATTATGATCCAAACATTTAAGACCCCTTACAAACCAATTTTTGTTAGGTTTTAAATGTTCTACATCGTTAAACTAACCAACTCACTATTTAGGTCGTCCGTCTCCCCCTTACTTGATGCATGGGCAAAAAGTATTCAAAATACTTGATTTTTTATTTATAAATACTAGAAATAATATTGATCAACTTCAATGGGTTTGATCTTGTATTCGAATGTCAAATGTTCATTTGAGTGGGAAGGATTCGGCCTCAAATCCTTTTGGAAGGACACAAGTGTGTGTGTGTGTGTGTGTAGACTTATCTCCTTTCAAAAGGATCCGCACCCGAATCCTTCCCATTGAAATTCAACCCCCCAACATTCAAATGAACGATCCATTCATTGAAGTTAATTTATATTATTTGAAGTCTCTTAAAACCAAAACTCTTGTCATTTGATTACTTTTTGCTTATCCATCAAGTAGGCGCAAAACGGACGGCCAAAAGTAGTGAGTTATTTAGTTTAATGGTGTATAATATTTGAGATCTAACAAAAATTAGTATGTATGGGTTTTTAAATGTTTAGATAATGATTAAATGGTCAGATCGAGAATTTGCATGTCTACAGTCAAGATCTAAGCAAAATGCTATTTTCGGTCGTCCATTTTACACGTGCTTGATGAATAAGCAAAAGGTATTCAAATGACATGATTTTTGGTTTTAAGAGACTTCAAATAATGTAGATTAACTTTGACAGAGTGGATCTTGCATTTGAATGTCGGGGGATTGAATTTCAATGGAAAGGATTGAGGCTCAAATCCTTTTGAAAGGAGCCAAGTCTCTCTCTTTCCCCCTCCCTTCTCTCTCTCTCTCTCTCTCTCTCTCTCTCTCTCTCTCTCTCTCTCTCTCTCTTGTATGTATATATAGCTTGATGGTTAGAGTTGAAATCCCAAAAAAATACACTACCACAAAGTGCATATTATCTAGGTTTTATGAAAGATCAATTTTTTAATTCAATTTTGAATTCTTACCTTAATTGATGACAATATCTTGCATCTAGTTTAAGTTTAAGGATGAATAATTTTTGGTGAACTTATGACCTTTGATCACTTAAATTTTTGCAAAAATATTTCGAAAACTTTTCTTTCTTTCAAAATGTGTTTCCAAAAATACTAACATTTGTTTTCTTTCTTTATGGATTTTGTAAGTATAATCTGCTGAAAACGCTCAGGAGACTATAACTCTTCCTCTAGGGAAGCCTAGAGGTTAAATGCTTGTTGCACAGGCTCAGTGCAATCGTGTCACCTGCGAAAGTGATGTAATAAAATTCTTAATTTAGTTTTTCTTTTTGTTGTTTTGCTCAGGACAAGCAATAGATAAGTGTGAGGGTATGATTAGTCTGTAATTCTGCATTATTCATATCGCATTTCCTTCTGATTTATAATAAAATATTATTTCTTACCTGTGTTTTGTTCTCTATTATAGATAATCAAAAGTTTAGGGGCAAAGAGGAATAAGAGTTTGATCATAACTATTTTAGGTAATTAATTTAGATTTCTTGGAGACCAAGCAAGAGAAATTTTAAAAGATACATTGAATCCTGAAATTGAGAATGAATCTGGAGAAATATAAGTCTAAATTACCAAAAATCAGAAATATATAGAAGCTCCTAGAATCTGAACGAACAACCTGGCAAAAGATCAGGGCAGAGGCCCAAATCTTCGATGCGTGGCTCTGTCTCGTCTTCCAGATATCTTTTGTCTATAAATACCCATTTTGGAGACCAGAACGAAAGGTTGGAGTGAAAATCACCTAGAGGGGGGGTGAATAGGTGATAATGCTAATCAATGGACAAATTAAAAATAAGATGTAACAATCACCACACAAGATTCACAAGATGAATGAAAGTAAGTAAATATAGCAAAGATGATGATAAACAAGTAATGAGTGCAAGAATGTAAACCAATCACAAACACAAGGATATGTTATCGAGGTTCGAGCACCCAGCTCTACTCCCCGCCTTCCCCAGAAGGATTCTAGCTACTTCCACTATCTCAAAGAAATCACAATTACACCGGAGTACGCAACTCCACAATCTCAATTACAAGCAATTTCTGAGTAGTCAAAAGACCACAAACTCTCTCTTTCAAATGTCTCTTCCCTTACAAAAAGGTCCTTAGAGAACAATGAGTAGGAATGAAGCTCTTGTTGTAAGTGAAGAAAGAAAACTAAATCAGAGAGTATTTCAAAAACACTTCAGAAAATGAGAGAGAATTTCAGCACAAAAACCAAGAAACAAAGCTCTTTTGAATACCTTAAACTTTTGAATTTTTCTTGCAAAATTGTTGTTACCAATCTCTCCCCAAACACCCCTATTTATAGGAGAGGGCTAGGGTTTAGGAATAATACAAACTTAAGGTTAATTAAGTCATATTAGATTTGAAATATATCCCTAAATCAAATTTTAAACACAAGAAGACAAAATAAAACAGCTCATTAAAAAACTGCCCGTTACTGTTCAACGGATAGTTCGGTCGACTGGCCGGTCGATCGTACGTCCAAAATTATGACCGTTGCAGGCCAGCGGTCGACCGGGAGGTCGACCCAATCTATCCGAGAGCAGACTGAGTTACAGTCGGTCGACCGTGCGGTCAACCGCAAAGACGTGCACACTGATACATGTACACCCAGAACTACAGTCGACTGGGCCGGTCGACCGCCAAACCTGACATAGGTCCGGTCGACTGTCCGGTCGATTGGCTCAGGTCAAAACCAGGTTTTGGACAGAAAAATTAAAAGGGATTTTGATTTTGACAAAAATACTTTTGGACAGGGATTACCATAAAACATAAATATATATCTGTAGGCAAAATCTTGTATCCAAAATATTTTTGTATAAATTATAAGAAATTATTTTGGATTAAGTATGTGCGCAAAAACGTGTGTGATAGAGCTTCAAACCTATCCACTATTCTTTAACAAACTATAAAACTAAAAACAAAATAATTAAAGACTTCTTGAGCAATCTTCAAGTCTTTGAGCCATGCTATCCTTGCTAGAGCCTTCTTCTTCTATGATCCTTCCTTGATGTGCAATATGCCTTCATAGCTTTATGAACCTAGAAGTTGTTGCAATAGCAAGCAATGCCCTCCAAACATGGTACTTATCCTGAAACTTATCTTAAGCAAATTTATTAGTACCAAATAGCTCTTATTTGGTTTGTCATCATCAAAACACAAAACAATTGGAGAGTGTAACCTCTTGGGCCAACAATCTCCCCTTTTTGATGATGACAAAACAAATAGACTATAAACAAAAATATAGGGGAGGAGAAAACTCCCCCTCAAAAAATGCTATATGAAAAACACAAGAATTTATTGAAAACTACAAAACAAGAAAAATGCTCTTGATACTAATTGAAACTAATTGAAATAATACCAATAAAACACAAGAATTCACAAAATTCATAAAAACAAAAACAAATAAATTCACACAAAATTCATAAAAACAAAAACAAATAAATTCATATAGAACCAAGACCAAATGAACTTATTTTTGTCCATGTAAACTTATTCTCCCCCTTTTGTCATACATCAAAAGGGTTATGAAAAACATGTCTATTCAATAACACAAACATTAAGTTCTCCACAAATAAACGAGAATCTAGCAAAATCAAGTGGTTTAGTGAAAATATCGGCTAGTTGTAAATCCGTAGAAACATAATCAATATCTATATCTCCTTTCTCAAAATGATCTCTAAGAAAGTGATATCTAATCTCAATGTGCTTGGTCTTACTATGTTGATTTGCATTCTTAGTCATGTGTATAGTACTAGTATTATCACAAAATATTTTTATATGATCAAAATGCAAATCAAAATCAAGGAGAGTATGTTTCATCCAAAGGACTTGTGCACAACAAGCCCCCGCGGCAACATACTCCGCCTCGGCGGTTGAGAGTGCTACGGAATTTTGTTTCCTAGAGGACCATGAAACAAGACAATTACCAAGAAATTGACATGTCCCACTAGTACTCTTTCTATCTACTCTACAACCCGCATAGTCGGCATCCGAATAACTCGTCATTGAGAAATCTCCGGTTTTCGGATACCAAAGACCCATCCCAATAGTGCCCTTAATATAACGAATAATGCGTTTTACCGCAATAAGATGGGACTCTTTAGGACACGATGAAATCTAGCACAAAGACACACACTAAACATGATATCCGGCCTACTTGCCGTTAAATATAAAAGACTTCCTATCATGCTTCTATATAATTTAATATCAACATTTTTACCTTGGTCATCTTTATCAAGCTTGGTTGTAGTTGCCATGGGAGTGTTGCAAGTCTTTGAGCCTTCAAGTCCAAACTTCTTTACAAGTTCCTTTGCGTACTTGGCTTGACTTATGAACGTCCCGTTTTGCAATTTCTTGATTTGGAGTCCAAGGAAGAAATTGAGCTCACCCATTGAAGACATTTCAAATTCAAGTTGCATGACCTTTTCAAAATTCTTGCATAAAAGCTCATTAGTAGAACCAAAAATTATATCATCTACATAAATTTGCACAATTATATATCATTATCAACATGCTTAGTAAATAGAGTTGTGTCTACTTTGCCTTTAACAAAATCATTTGAAATTAGAAAACTAGAAAGCATTTCATACCAAGCTCTAGGAGCTTGTTTCAATCCATATAAAGCTTTATCAAGTTTAAAAACAAAATCGGGATGAACATGATCAACAAAATCGGGAGGTTGAGAAACATAAACTTCTTCATTTATAAAACCATTCAAAAATGCACTTTTCACATCCATTTGAAAAAGTTTAAAATTTTTGAAAGATGCAAAAGCTAGTGTCATCCGTATGGCTTCAAGCCGTGCTACGGGTGCAAAGGTCTCCTCAAAGTCAATTCCTTCAACTTGAGTGTAACCTTGGGCCACTAACCTAGCTTTATTCCTAATGACATTTTCGGACTCATCCATCTTGTTTCTAAAGATCCACTTAGTACCAATTATTGGTCTATCGTGGGGATTAGGAACAAGGTGCCAAACTTGGTTGCGCTCAAATTGATTGAGTTCCTCTTGCATGGCAAGCAACCAATATGGGTCCGTCTCGGCTTCGAGAATGCCTTGGGTTCAAAATGAGAAATGAAAGCAAAGTTACCACATAAGTCATGGAGTTTGGAGCGTGTTGTGACTCCTTTAGATGCATCACCCAAGATGAGCTCCTTAGGATGATTTGTAGCGTATCTCCAAGCTTTAGGAAGCGGTTGAGAGCTTTCCTCTTTATCCTCTTGAACATCACCAATTGATTCTTGCTTTTCTTCTTGAGCGGGTGAGTCCTTCAAGGATAGTCTCTCCATGTCTTCACCTAATGGTTCAATCTCTACAATATTCTCAACAATCACATTAGATTCTTCAAACTTAACATGCATGGTGTCTTCAATCGTAAGTGAAGATCTATTAAAAACTCTATATGCTTTGCTAGTAGAAGAATATCCAACAAAGATAGCTTCATAAGCCTTAGCATCAAATTTACCCAAATTCTCTTTAGTATTTAAAACAAAACACTTGCATCCAAAAACTTTAAAATATGCAACATTAGGTTTTATAGAATGATACATTTCAAAAGATGTTTGGAAGAATTCCTACACACATAAATACGATTTGAAATATAGCATGCGGTGTTTACGGCCTCGGCCCATAAATATTGAGGGAGGTCATATTCACTTATCATTGTCCTAGCCATCTCTTGAAGAGTTCTATTTTTCCTTTCTACTACTCCATTTTGTTGTGGAGTCCTAGGACAAGACATTTCATGCTTGATTCCCTTTTCATCACTATAAGTCATGAAGAGTTGGTCAACAAACTCACCACCTCTATAACTCCTTATTCTCAAAATCGAAAAACCTTTTTCTTTTCAACCCTTTTTCGAAAAATTTTGAAATATGAAAATGTTTGATCTTTACTTTGCAAGAAGAAAACCCAAGTGAAACGGAAAAAATCATCAACTAAAACAAATGCAAATCTACTACCATTTAAACTTTTAATTTGTGTTGGTCCAAAAAGATCCATATGAATTAGTTCTAAGGGCCTAGTAGTCATGATATCCTTAATTGGTTTGAAGGAAGACTTGGTTTGTTTTCCAAGTTGGCACGCACCACAAATGCGGTCTTTCTCAAACTTCAAGCAAGGTATACCCTTTACTAAATCCTTAGAATTAATTCTAGCAAGATGGTCAAAAGATGCATGTCCTAATCTTCTATGCCAAAGCCAAGAATTTTCATCAAAAGCATTCAAGCATTTAGTAGAACAATCTAAATTAAGCATGTCAATGATATAAACATTATTATCATGAAAACCGGTAAGAATACAAACATCGGATTTAACATCATAAATCTTGCAAGAAGAATCATCAAAAACAACTTTAAGTCCACGGTCACAAAGTTGACTAATGCTAAGCAAATTATGTTTCAAACCATCTACTAAAACAACATTCTCTATAATAGGAGATGCACCAATTTGAATGTTACCTATACCGATGATAGTTCCTTTGGAGTCATCCCCGAAGGTGACGGAGCCACCTTCCATGTACCTTGATAGGGTTGTAAAGTTGTTGATGTCCCACGTCATATGTCTTGAACAACCACTATCAAGGTACCACCGCTCCCTACATCTTGGAGCCTTGGTGTGTACCTACATCAAATAATTTAGGACTTGATTTTGGTACCCACATTTTCTTGGGTCCTAGGGGGTTAGTTTCATTAACCCAAACAAGATTATTTGATCTATTAACTTGGTCATAGCAAAATTTAGCTAAATGTCCATTCTTACCACAATATGTGCATCTATATACTCTACCATATTTGAAAGCATAATGAGTGTGTGATTTGTGAGCATGAGAGCTGTGAGCATGAAAAGATTTAGCATGTGTAGTGTGAGCATGAGTAGACTTAACATGTGAGGTGTGTTTTTTAGAAAACATGTTCTCAAGTTTCTTTGTATTAAAAGCACAATCATTTAAAACTTTTTCAAAATCATTTATTTTAGATTAAAGAAGAAATTTCATTTTCATCAACAATAGGAGATTTTCCCTTACAAGAAACCTTGTAGGCATTAAACTCATTTTGAATAGAAATAAGATTAGAAGAAATATCATCTTTTCTTTAGAAATCATAGCAAGTTGATTTTTGAGAAAAGCAACTTCTTTTTGCAATTTTAAGCATTCAAGTTTCTTGTTATCATAAGTTTCGGAAAGTTCAACAAAGGCATGTACAAGAACTTCCTTACTTAGTTCATCATCTTCATCATCATGAGATTAAGGGGTTACCTTAGGAGTGTTTGCCATGAAACACATGTTTGCCGTATCCACCTCTTCTTCGGACTCGCTTTCCGAATCCCACGTTGCCTTGTATGCTTTCTTTTCCTCCGGCTTCTTTGGCATGAAGGAGGAAGTCATCTTCTTCTTAAACTCCGGGCAATCCGCCATGATATGTCCGGGTTTGCGGCAATTGTAGCAAATGATCCTTCTCTCCTCTTTGCCTTCAAATTTCCTCCGGAAGTTGAGCTTGTTCTTCCGGTACAACCTCTTGACATTCCGCACAAGTAGAGTTAGCTCCTCATCATCTTCTTCGTCTTCTTCATCGTCATCATTGGTGGATGAAGTCTTGAAGGCTATGGATTTCTTCTTTGAAGTAGTGGCCTCTTCTCTTGCCTTCTTCTCCATCTCATGGGTCTTTAGGTTCCCAATGAGACTAATGAGGTCCATCTCGTCCTTGTCATTCAATTCTTTTAAGGTGGTGGCCTTTATCTCCCATGAAGACGGAAGAGCCCGAATCACTTTCCGCACCTTTTGATCGTTGGAGATGTCATCACCTAAGGAAGAAAGACCATTAGTGATTTTAGTAAATCTTGTAATCATACTATCAATAGACTCATCATCAATCATTTTATATGACTCATATTGGGACCTCAAGAGATCTATCTTAGCTCTCTTGACTTGTGAAGTCCCTTCGTGTGTAACCAATAAGTGTTGCCAAATCTCATAGGCGGATTGGCAATGAATTACCCGTGTAAGGTCATCCTCATTCAAGGCGGTTAATAGGGAGTTTTGGGCCTTGAAGTTAGCCTCATATTCTCTAAAGTTGAAATCGGTCCAAGTGCTCTCATCACCATCGGGTGCTACATAGGATTTGGTCAAGGACTTGGCCACTAAGCCACCCAAAGATTGCAAAAATATGGTCATCCTAACCTTCCAAATAAGGAAATAAGTCCATCAAATTAGGAGGGGTTTTAATGTTATCGGCCATGTTTACTAGTGTATGAATGTATGAATGAAAATGTTGATTAGCAAATTTTAGGATCTCTCTATGGATGTTAAGCCAAAACCTAGAGTCCAAGCTCTGATACCAATTGAAAATCACCTAGAGGGGGGGTGAATAGGTGATAATGCTAATCAATGGACAAATTAAAAAATAAGATGTAACAATCACCACACAAGATTCACAAGATGAATGAAAGTAAGTAATATAGCAAAGATGATGATAAACAAGTAATGAGTGCAAGAATGTAAACCAATCGCAAACACAAGGATATGTTATCGAGGTTCGAGCACCCAGCTCTACTCCCCGCCTTCCCCAGAAGGATTCTAGCTACTTCCACTATCTCAAAGAAATCACAATTACACCGGAGTACCCAACTCCACAATCTCAATTACAAGCAATTTCTGAGTAGTCAAAAGACCACAAACTCTCTCTTTCAAATGTCTCTTCCCTTACAAAAAGGTCCTTAGAGAACAATGAGTAGGAATGAAGCTCTTGTTGTAAGTGAAGAAAGAAAACTAAATCAGAGAGTATTTCAAAAACACTTCAGAAAATGAGAGAGAATTTCAGCACAAAAACCAAGAAACAAAGCTCTTTTGAATGCTTAAACTTTTGAATTTTTCTTGCAAAAATTGTTGTTACCAATCTCTCCCCAAACACCCCTATTTATAGGAGAGGGCTAGGGTTTAGGAATAATACAAACTTAAGATTAATTAAGTCATATTAGATTTGAAATATATCCCTAAATCAAATTTTAAACACAAGAAGACAAAATAAAACAGCTCATTAAAAACTGCCCGTTACTGTTCAACGGATAGTTCGGTCGACTGGCCGGTCGACCATACGTCCAAAATTATGACCGTTGCAGGCCAGCGGTCGACCGGGCGGTCGACCCAATCTATCCGAGAGCAGACTGAGTTATAGTCGGTCGACCGTGCGGTCGACCGCAAAGACGTGCACACTGATACATGTACACCCAGAACTACAGTCGACTGGGCCGGTCGACCGGCCAAACCTGACATAGGTCCGGTCGACTGTCTGGTCGACTGGCTCAGGTTAAAAACCAGGTTTTGGACAGAAAAATTAAAAGGGATTTTGATTTTGACAAAAATACTTTTGAACAGGGATTACCATAAAACATAAATATATATCTGTAGGCAAAATCTTGTATCCAAAATATTTTTGTATAAATTATAAGAAATTATTTTGGATTAAGTATGTGCGCAAAAACGTGTGTGATAGAGCTTCAAACCTATCCACTATTCTTTAACAAACTATAAAACTAAAAACAAAATAATTAAAGACTTCTTGAGCAATCTTCAAGTCTTTGAGCCATGCTATCTGTTTTCCATTATGTTTGCAAAGGGGGAAAACTTACAAATAAAAAGTTTGAGGAGCTAAATTACAAGTATTCTTAAAAAGATTACAAGTAGATCTCCTCAGAGATTCTGGAGAAGTGTGCCGATAGGAGTCTGGTCAGCGCGCGACCACTTTGTCCCTTTGACGATGCGAGCGATGAGATTCCCTTCTCGCCTGGTTCCGGGAATCAGAGAATAGAGGATTGGTAGAACCCTCTGACTACTTCTCAAAACCACTTCTGTGAGGAATTCCTTCTCGCCTGGTTCCGGAGATTCCTTGAGGAAAAGAGGTTGTTAGGGTATCGCCACCCTGAGAAGAGAAGTATTTCTCTTGAAAGGTCTCTGAATTAGAGATTGCACGGTGCGTTGATGAAGAAGTCCGATCTTTGAGAAGACGCCAATCTCGCCGATGATCAATTGATGATCCTCCTCGATCTGATGCGATGCGATCCCTCTCCCTTGTGCCCCTGATGGGCTATTATAGGGAAAGTAAGGGTATAATTGTCCCCTTTGAAGATATAGAAACAGATTGAACCGAATCTGTTTGAATCTGGAAAGTAGCCTTGCTGCGAGGCTAGGATAGCTTCTGCGGAGCTAGAAAATGGGCAAGTCGGTTGATCTTTCCGATGTGTTATGATCCTTTCCATATCGTTGATTGATTCTCCTTGATCCACTTACTCGTTTCAAGAGAGTCAAGAGATTGTGGCAATCACCTGCCATATTTGAATCCTGATTGGATTTGATTAGATTGAATCCGATCTTATCAGGAGATTTGATTGGTCAAAGGTTGACCATAGCAGGCTGATGGCGGAGCTGCCCGCTTTGAAGCTCATAGCGGAGCTAGAGGCAATTCCTGGCGAAGTCCGAAAAGAGGTTTTTCGGCGAAGCTGTCAGTTAGCTTCCTGGCGATGCTCTGGATGATGTTAGCCTCTCAAACGAGGCTATCTCTTTGGGCTAATGTAATGCTAAATGCTAGCATTTTAGACCTGCTGAGGTCTGTTTAGAAACAATCCGGGTTCACTGTTCTGCTTGCTGGATCAGTGGAGTCCAAACTGCTTCCTCGTCCCTTGGAGTTGGGTGAAAAACTGGTCTTCAGCTCGTCTGTCCCTTGTCTTTTGTAAATGTCAACAAGTTTAGACATCGTTCGGACCAATGAGAATCTTGTCTTTTTTAAGTGTCAACAAGACCCCCTTCAAAGTTTTCGAAAGTCTGCAATAGCCCAGACTTCGAAATACTTTGAACTGCTGTGATGGTGGTGTGGAGTATGAACATCTCCATGATGGTTGAGTTCAGCTTCGCCTTCAATCCTGCTTTGGGATGGATCTGCCGAAGAATTGCACTGGTTCGCGAGTAGCTTCGCGTCGGGTAGCTCCGCATCTGGGCTTTCAAGAAATAAGTTCGCTTTGGAACTCCTGTTGCTTTTTCAAAGCCAACTGCCGTGGGGCGGTTACGAGGAGGATCATTCCTTCTTTCGCGCCAATCGAGAGAGATGTTCTCCGATTCGCCCGTTTCCAAGGGAGGATATTCCCTTTATTCAAGGCGCCATAAGTGCCTTTTATGAGGGAGACGTTTTCTTCCCTTGTACGGTTCCAATGGGAACCGTCCCTGTCATCAAGGCGCAATCAATGCCTTAAGTGCGCTCGTGCTTCCATGCTTGAGGTGGTTGTGCTCAGGCCATGGGGCCTATAAATAGGACACTTGAGGTCCTCTGAAGAGAAGTGCCTTGCCTTTCTTCTTCCTTCTCTTGGTTGTGAGAGATACTCAGATCTCAGAATTAGTGGGAAAGCCCACCCTGGTTGTCTAACCGGCCAAGGACCAGTAAGTCTTGATCATTCAAAGACTTCACCGCTTTTTAGGGAACTCATCTCCCTTGATTTAGCTTTGGCAGCTCGCTTCAGAGATTAGCTTCCTTGTTCTTCATCTTGCAATTGGCTGCTGCAGAGAAAGATCTCATCACGGCTTTCTGCGAAACCATCATCTTGATTTGATCAGAAAGACCATTGCTTGTTAAGTCCGCTGCGCAGGCAGGACTTGGGACTTGGCTTCTTCAATAGTTGAGCCAGTCTTGCCATATTGGCGAGGTTGAGACTGTTCTTCACAAGATCAGTCTGACTTTGCCGTATAGGCGAGGCTAGGACTTGGCGTTTGCTGAGCCAGCCCATGGTTGCTGTGCAGGTGGAACTTGTCCTCTGCTGAAGTCGGATTGCTTTGCCGCTGAAGAATCTGACTTAATGTTTTTGCAGCTCTTTCTGTGCTTAACTGCTAACTTGCTTCAATTTGCCTTGCAGCGAGCTATGCTTGCCAGTCTGTGACTTGATGGAAGAAGCCATAAAATTGCCTTATGCTTCCCCGGTTGAAGCTTTACTTTTAAGCAGGAGGAACAATTCGGGGCAGCGGATGCGCGTCCCAGGGGCTGTTGGCAGCCTCTTATCCGAGATGATTCGATCTGAGGTGAGGCTGGCTGCCGACTTTCAACTTTGGTGGCCTTCGTCGGGGACGATCCACTTCATGGGAGTGGGCCTCACACCCGTCAGATCACTAGCATCAAAACTAGTTCCCATTATAGGTGATCTGACGTGTTGGCGGCGATAAGCTTTTATTGCCAGGCTTCAACAAAAATGGCCTGGTAAGATCTGCCATTTTGTGGAGAAAAATGACCGTGTCCTCGCGGCACCATCTGCTCATGTGCGAAGGATTACGGCCTTGTGCAGGAGGAAGGCCTTCCTGTCCCGTTGATCTGGCTTGGTAGCAGATAAAACCGCTTGTATGCCTCAAAAGATCTTTGTTGGGCAACTGAGTGTGTTGTATGAAACACAACTTCGATGTAATATCAATGTACCCTTGCTTTTGAATCAATGAAAGTTCATTGTCTGATCATCTGATTTTTGCTTGCCTTCACTGAGAGTCTGGCCATAGCTGGGCTGAACTATATGCAGAGTTAAGGACATTGTCCTTTCTTCGAATGATCTTCGCGAGACCGGCATGTCCCGCAAACAGCAGCCTCTTTGGCGGGCTAAGGTAGACCTCCTGGCGAAGTCTTTGAAGGTTTGTGCGAAGCCCGCACTTTGCTCCTGCGCGGAGTTAACCCTTTAGTGGGGTTGAACCGTCGCACTTTGGGAAAAGCGCCTTAGGCGCTTCGGGCACTGTTTCGAATTAATTCGAAACGGCGGCATGTGCCCTTTTTCGAGGCCTTGATTTAGGCGCTGATTGGCCTATAAAAACCCGATTGGGCTGAATATGGGAAGATCTTCCTTTATTTTTAGAGAACTTTCTATCTCTTCCCTTCTTCTTCCTCCTTAGCTTCAGAGTACTTTGAGCACTCTTGCATTCCTTCAATGGCGCCCAAGAGACGAGCGGGAAAGGAAGCAGCGACTTCTGCAGCGGAGGGTCCTCCTCCTCCGTTCATTGAGCGACCAATCGCTGGTAAGAGACTCTCCAATTTGATTAGAGAGTGGTCTTCATCCTTTGGAGTCGATACTCGGCTATTAGGACGATCGAATATGATCTGTCCTTATCAGGGAACTCGTTTCCCTTCAACTTCCCTATTTTGCTTGCACCAGGGAAGTAAGAACTGAACAGTTCTTCTTTGGGCTTTCGCACGAAGCCATAACTTAGGCCATCTCCGCACTGTTTGAGGAGAAGGACTTGAATAAGTCCTCTCAGTCATGATGACTTTTGACCATAATGCCCTTTGATGACGTCAGCCCTTAGGGCTATGTCACTTCTGCTTTAAGCGAAGCTGGCGCTTTGGATATTTCTGCAAAGATGCAGTCTTATCCATGAAGTGAAGCTTTTTCAAAGCTATCGCCTTACAGGCCCTGCTTGCTGGGCGAGGCTATGCCTTAGTGAATTTTTATGCTTTCGCATCCACTTAATTGGTGAACTAATCATAGCTCATTTCTGTTTTTGCAGTACATTACGCCTCCGGCCTCCAGAACAGTCTATTTGGCGTAACCAGTCGAGCAGGGAGCATCAGCTTGCAGTTCATCGGGCAGGCTTCCTTGTTCAGTGAGCCGAGCCCCCTTGTACGGGATACGCTCATTCAGAGCGGTGGCCCGCAGGCCATGCGGAGCATCTTGACTACGGCTTCGTTTGAAGATATCGACCGTCAGGCTTACAAAAAGCCTGACTTCATGTTCGGGGATGCTGCACCTGATCCCGATCGCCAGCTGCAGGCCGGCGAAGGCCAGTGGATCTTCCAGTTGGATGGCGAGAGATTCTATCTCCCGTCTACTAAGCGGCATTTCGCTTTGTCTTCCTTCGCGAGCGTGACTCAGGCTCGGAAGATGGCGTGGGGCGTGAGCCTAAATGTCGAGTCTGTAAGTGTCGGGAGGTTGACATTCCAGACCGGCTATTCGAGGGCGGGCCCTCCTCGTAGCATAATAGGGCTATACCCTGGGAAGGTGTCGCGGGACCTTCCAGCAGGAGAGAATCCAGCTGCGGCGCCGACCTTCGGTACTCAGTTCTGCGAGGCTGAGGGGAACTACCCCGCCACAGATTTCAGGCTCCTGGTTGGGTCCACCCTCCTAGGTCATGGTGGGCGGAGTTGACCAATTATATCCTCAATCATTTTGAGGGGGAATTAGAGAGGTTGAACCTCTATGAGGCCGTCAGGGCGACCTGCTACGGCATTGAGATGAAGGTGGCGTGCTTCTACGCCATCCTTGAGTTGTACTGTCCAGCCTCGGGGACTTTCTTCACCCCGGTTGGTGAATTGGGCATGGCCCTGCATGAGATGCGAGAGATCTCTGCTTTGCCCTTCGGGTCTCTTCCATATGAAGAGTATTTTCCGTGTGAGACGGAGTTGGCTCTCTTGGAGAAGCAAGAGCCTGCTTCGCTTGAGACATATCGGGAATTGATGTGCCACCTGCACATTTGTTCCAGCATCCACACTGGTGGCAAGGGTAGCTCGAAGAGCTTGAAGAGCTGGGGGAACTACTTGTTCCCGGACATGACTAGTGCGCCCGAGGCAGCTCATTGCGGAGTTGCTGAAGAGGACATCTTGGCAAGGATGGAGGTGCATGCTGAAAAGGACATCGTCGTGATAGAAGATGATGGTCCTTTCGAGAAGGGTGATGTTCTTCGGAGCTTTCACCATCAGGCCCGTCGGCCTATGTCTCGCAAGGCGTTGCTGGCTGGCTTCTTGACCATCTGGTTAAGAAGTGTGTCGTGCCTTCTTCTTCGGGTGACATTGTTCACCCGAATGTGCTGCTGCCTGCCGTTCGCTTGGTCCATGGCCACCGTCTGGGTCTTCTCCCGGCCATGGTGTGTTGTATTCAGAGGGGCCTTCGTGTTCTGACGGAGGCTTTCTGCAGGCCGATGGCGTCAAGGCGGGGGAAGGGTGCTGTCCTGCCTTGTGACGGGCCCAATCCTAGGGTAGTTTTACCGTACACCTACCTGATGGCGTGGTTCGCCTTGCACTGCCCTACTTTAATTGGAGCTGGGGAGGACCCTCCGCCGGGTGTTCAAACGGCGCTTCTCCGTCGTTTTGAAGGCTGTTTGTGGCAGAAAACTTATGTGGCCGAGGCCCGTAAGTTAGTGCGTCGTTATGACGCTTACAGCCTGTTCCGCTGTTTTCCTCGCCTGCGGGGTGCAGGATACAACGAGGAATTCCGTGATGTGGAATCAGGTCGGTCCCCCATGAGTCGGGGTGTTTTCGAGTGGCTGGTGTGTATCCGGCCCTCGCATCTGCTGTACCGGAGTGGGGATACCTGCTACATGGAGCCCTACATCCCGAGCCGGTTTGCCCGCCAATTTGGTATGACCAGTTGTATGTGGGCAACCCGAATCCGGACCTGGCTTTCATGGGGAGCCTCATTGATGGGGCTCGTGCTTGGCGGTTCTTTACCGCGGATGACACTGGAGCGTGGCTACGCACGCCGTTGAGGGATCCCGGCCTATGGACGACCCTGTGTTTCTGCCAATGGTATGCGGCTTCGAACTCTACACCTGCTAGGTTTAATGCCAACCGTTCGGGTGTGAAGTTAATTTCTCATCGGATGAGGCAGAAGGCTTCTGATAAGATGGAGGGCAAACGAGTCCGTGTTCCTGGCATAGAGGAGTTCATCGCTATAGATGACAGCGAGGCTTCTGATGCGGGGAGCCCTCGCTTTGAGGCAGAGACAAGGGCTGATGCCCACGAAGCTGGTGCTCGTGAAGCCGGGTCTGGTGTAGTGGGAGCAGCTCCCCCACAGCATGTGGGAGAAGTGGAGGAAGAGGACTCTGAGGTCCACTTCAAAAGGAAGCGTGGGAGTGGATCCCGTAGGAAGTCGTCGGCGAAGAGGCCCCGTCGTCATGCTCCTACAATTGTGGTAGAGGGCGAACCCTCTACTGCGCTTCCTTCTGCTGCTCCATTAGTGGCTGAGCCGTCGGTTGCTGAACCGACTACTGGTAAGATTGGCCCATCTAATATGTCTTCAGCGCGCTTTACATAACTCATCATTTGCTTTTTGTTGCAGGAGCTGAGGCAGTTGGAGAGCAAGGGGAGCACTACGATCCCCTGTTCACTTATGGAAGTGCAGCTGGTTCCTTTGCTCGCTCGGAGGAGTCTGGGGATCATGCGGCCGATATTGGCCCTTCGGGCGCTGAGGCTTCTAGAGGAAGTCCTATGGCATCCAGCTCTGCGGGTGGTCTGCGGAGGAATCGGCGAGTGGGCCGGCTATCCGCGTTGAGTCTGGTAAGAACTTTCCGATGGGACCCTTGGATTCTGATGCGGCTGACGAGGTGACATCGGCCTTCGGTAAGACTAAGATCTCTTGGTCCTCGCCTATTTGTTGCGTCCCCCTTTTTGACCTTGGTTTTGTTGCAGGTATTCGTCCCCAAGGTGTATCAGCTTGGCAAGAGGCGGAGGGTTTTCCTGGAGGGTCAAAGGGCGATATGAGCGCTTCGACCGGGGCAGACGCTGCTGTGTTAGACGCGCTGTATGGCGACCTGCCTTTTTATCAGCCCAAATCAGCGGAGGGCCCTGAGGTTGAAGAGGCGGCAGTCCCGGAGGTACCCCCACTTCCAGTCATATCAACGAGTGGGGTGCAGACTGTCTTGCCGAATACGGCATTGAGGGTGATTGTGAGCCCTACCTCCCCGACGCTGGTAGTTGAGCCTGCTGCTCAGGAGGTGGTTGCCAGTCCTACCTCCGCGGTGGCTGGCGTGCTGGTGTCGCTGAGGACTCCGCCGAGGTCACCTTTGGCTTGCCCTGCTGCTGTCGATGTTCCCGCTTCTTCTTTCGCGGTGGTGTCGACTAGGTTGGTAGATTGCTCCGAGGTTGTCTCAAGGGTTGATGAAGCTGAGAATGACTTTATCGGTAATCTGGTCGACAGCTTCTATAATAGTTTGGAGCAGACTATCGGTCTAGTCTTGAAGGGCTCGCCTGTGCCATTTTCGAAGCTGAAGATGGTTCTCTCCCGTGGCATTGAGTGTATCCGGGACTTTGAGGGGTACCATCAAGCTACTGCTCTGGAGCTCCTGGTAGATGACCTTGAGAAAGACGTGGAGGAATGGCGCCATTTCCATCGTTTCGATGCAGCGTCTTTGGCTGATGAACGGCTCGCACGTTTTGTCGCCCAGAAGCGCGAGGCTCAGCTCGCTGCCCAAGAGGCTGTTGAGGCTATCTCCTCTGACTTGAGGTCCTTGGAGGCAGAGGAAGCAGAGGTTGGGAGTGCAATTGATGCTTCAACAGTGCTCTTTTTGACGCTGAAGATAAGATCAAGAGGGCTGAAGAGATGATCCGAAAGGCAAATCTCCTCTTGTCGAAGGCTACACAGATGCGTCATGAAGAGTCTGCGCGGCTTAAGCAGCTCAGGGCTCGAAGTGAGGAACTGGCGGAGCGGAAGTCATCACAGAGGGCGACTTTGGCGGAGACCGAGGCTCGTCTGGCTCAGGCGGTGGACTTCGATGAGGCAGAGCTAAGATCACAGGCGCTGGCCCAGGCTGAAGATGACAGGAGGACGCGGCTAGCTTCGCTCGGAGATCGGATCCGATCTTATCATGTACGCCTATAGGCTCCTCCATGTATCCCATCCTTTTGGATTTAATAGAAAATTTTTCTTTTGTCGTCTGTTGTTTAGATAATGAGACATGACTGTCTGTTGGTTCAGAGGTTGCAGTAACATAACCGAATGGGACGTTGCCAGTCTCGAGGTTAGCCCTTTGCGGGGCTTGAAAGGAAGGGAGATACTTGCCTTTTGTAAATGTCAGCAAGCATCGAGATTGAGACTTAGCTGTCAGCTGGTTCAGAGGTCGCAATGACATAACCAATTTGAGACGCCACTAAGCTCAATGGTAGATGAAACTTGGCTATCTGCCAGTTCAGAGGTCGCAATGACGTAACTGGTTGAGAAGCCACCAAGCTTCAATCAATAGGTGATACTCGTCTTTTGTAAATGTCAACGAGTATCGAGACCTGTCTTTTGTAAATGTCAACAGGGCTCGGGATCAAGACTTAGCTGTCTGCTGGTTCAGAGGTCGCAATGACATAACCAATTTGAGACGCCACTAAGCTCAATGGTAGATGAAACTTGGCTATCTGCCAGTTCAGAGGTCGCAATGACGTAACTGGTTGAGAAGCCACCAAGCTTCAATCAATAGGTGATACTCGTCTTTTGTAAATGTCAACGAGTATCGAGACCTGTCTTTTGTAAATGTCAACAGGGCTCGGGATCGAGACTTAGCTGTCTGCTGGTTCAGAGGTCGCAATGACATAACCAATTTGAGACGCCACTAAGCTCAATGGTAGATGAAACTTGGCTATCTGCCAGTTCAGAGGTCGCAATGACGTAACTGGTTGAGAAGCCACCAAGCTTCAATCAATAGGTGATACTCGTCTTTTGTAAATGTCAACGAGTATCGAGACCTGTCTTTTGTAAATGTCAACAGGGCTCGGGATCGAGACTTAGCTGTCTGCTGGTTCAGAGGTCGCAATGACATAACCAATTTGAGACGCCACTAAGCTCAATGGTAGATGAAACTTGGCTATCTGCCAGTTCAGAGGTCGCAATGACGTAACTGATTGAGAAGCCACCAAGCTTCAATCAATAGGTGATACTCGTCTTTTGTAAATGTCAACGAGTATCGAGACCTGTCTTTTGTAAATGTCAACAGGGCTCGGGATCGAGACTTAGCTGTCTGCTGGTTCAGAGGTCGCAATGACATAACCGAATGGGACGCCACTAAGCTCAATGGTAGATGAAACTTGGCTATCTGCCAGTTCAGAGGTCGCAATGACGTAACTGGTTGAGAAGCCACCAAGCTTCAATCAATAGGTGATACTCGTCTTTTGTAAATGTCAACGAGTATCGAGACCTGTCTTTTGTAATGTCAACAGGGCTCGGGATCGAGACTTAGCTGTCTGCTGGTTCAGAGGTCGCAATGACATAACCAATTTGAGACGCCACTAAGCTCAATGGTAGATGAAACTTGGCTATCTGCCAGTTCAGAGGTCGCAATGACGTAACTGGTTGAGAAGCCACCAAGCTTCAATCAATAGGTGATACTCGTCTTTTGTAAATGTCAACGAGTATCGAGACCTGTCTTTTGTAAATGTCAACAGGGCTCGGGATCGAGACTTAGCTGTCTGCTGGTTCAGAGGTCGCAATGACATAACCAATTTGAGACGCCACTAAGCTCAATGGTAGATGAACTTGGCTATCTGCCAGTTCAGAGGTCGCAATGACGTAACTGGTTGAGAAGCCACCAAGCTTCAATCAATAGGTGATACTCGTCTTTTGTAAATGTCAACGAGTATCGAGACCTGTCTTTTGTAAATGTCAACAGGGCTCGGGATCGAGACTTAGCTGTCTGCTGGTTCAGAGGTCGCAATGACATAACCGAATGGGGACGCCACTAAGCTCAATGGTAGATGAAACTTGGCTATCTGTCAGTTCAGAGGTCGCAATGACGTAACTGGTTGAGAAGCCACCAAGCTCAAAATTGCAATGGAGTTTGGGAAAGTCTCGTTTTCACGGGGAGAAACGAGGGAATCACTGTCATAGGTTTGATGTTAACGTAACAGCGAGATATATATATGTGGTCCTACCATTCTATGGATGAGAATTGGTAAGTGACTTTGGAGATCTCGTTCTCACGAGGAGAAATGAGAGGGCTGCTGTCATAGGTTAAATGTTAACGTAACAGCGGAATATATATGTGATCCTACCATTCTATGGATGAGAATTGGTAGGTGATTTTGGAGAGGGAATCAAATGGGAGCAGGTCCCTTGGGATTTTAAGCAAACCCCAGCTACTAGCAGGTTTGATATGCTTGGAGAAAGAGAGAGGCTCTCTTTGTGCGCATTCCGGACGCGCGGATCTCGATCAGAGGTGTAATGTTAACTTGATCGAGAGCAAGATCCTTGATTAAGGATAGTATTTCTTTAAGAATTTGCCATTGATTGGCATCATGAGGAGGTCGCCATCTGCAGTCATGAGGCGATATGCTCCGTTTGAATACACTGTCTCTACCACAAACGGTCCTTCCCATTTAGGCTGAAATTTGCCTTTGGTCTTGTGCGTCATAATCATCGGTCGTCTGACGGCTAAGACCAGGTCTCCTTTATGGAAGATTCTCTGCTTGACCTTTTTATTGAAGGCTTTTGACATCCGAGCCTGATATAGCTCGATGTGTTGCTGAGCTTGTAGCCGCTTCTCGTCTAGGGCTTCGAGCTCTTGAAGACGCAGGCGATCATTGTCTTCTGATGTCATCTTAGTAGTCAAGGCTACCCGTAATGATGGCACCTGGATTTCCAATGGGATGACCGCTTCGCACCCATATACCAGGAGAAAGGCGTATTGCCTGTCGGTGTCCGAACCGTAGTCCGGTAGGCCAAAGGCATTCACCGAGCTTTTCGTCCCA
This sequence comes from Agave tequilana, assembly GCA_038442645.1. Taxonomy (NCBI): domain Eukaryota; kingdom Viridiplantae; phylum Streptophyta; class Magnoliopsida; order Asparagales; family Asparagaceae; genus Agave; species Agave tequilana. Next base: position 217,012 of record JAVJIF010032844.1, read on the forward strand.
ATCTCGCTTGTTCGAGGAGACAAACTTCTTGAGCAGCTTGATGATTGTCTTGTTAAATGCCTCTGCCAAGCCGTTGGCGGCAGGATTGTAGGCGGTTGAAGCCACATTCTGAATTCGGTATTTATCGCAGAACCGATAGAACCCTTGGCTTACGAACTGGGGACCATTGTCATGGATGATCCGTCTGGGTACACCAAATCGATGGATGACATGGTGTTTGATGAAGCTAACCAGATTGGAGGTTTTAACTTCGGCCAACGGTGTGGCCTCTGCCCATTTTGAGAAGTAATCGGTTATTGCCAGGATAAACCGGTGACCTCTTGCCGAAGAGGGACTGATTGGCCCTACGACATCGATTCCCCATGCTTCAAATGGCCATGAAGCAACAGTAGGGTGGAGCAACTCCGAAGGTTGGTGTATGAAGTCTGCATGGACCTGGCACGCCTTACATCTTCGTGCATATTGGGTGGCATCGGCCATCATGGTCGGCCAGTAGTACCCAAGTCTGTGCAGCCTGTCTTTAAGCTTTGGACCCGGCTGGTGAGCTCCGCAAATGCCATCATGTGCTTCTTTAAGCACTTCCTGTGCCTCCGAATGAGAGAGACAACGGAGGAGGACACCGTCATATGAACGACGGTAGAGTGTCTTCAAAGTGGGATCATAGTAGAAACGGAGCGACCTTCGTCTGATGGACGCCGCTTCTTGGGATCGTCTGGAAGCAGACCGTGCAGAGCGTAGTCAATGAGAGGGAAGCGCCAATCCCTCGGCTCAAGACCCACGGAGGTATGATGGACTTCTTGGATCCTTAGCATATGCTTGGAGCATACGAGATGCCGGGTTGCGACTGTGAGGTGATACTCTGTGTCGGCCGGTAAGGCTAGCGTCGTCGCTAGTGCAGCGAGAGCATCCGCCTTGGTATTCTGAGATCGAGACACATGCCCGATGTAGAAGCCTTCAAATAGGCTAGCCAGTTCGATAGCTGTATGATAGTAAGGTACCAAGTCCTCATGGCGGACTTCATATTCACCTTTTACCTGGCTAATGATCAGTTTTGAATCGCCATAAGCTTCAAGATAGCGTACCCTCATTCCGTGGGCGAGTTGGAGACCAATGAGCAGAGCATTGTATTCCGCTACATTATTAGAGCATGACTCTGTCAAGGAGAACGCTCTGGGAAGGATATGATCCTGTGGGGAGATGAACACAACCCTACTCCGGCAATAATCTTGCCTTTGGGGCCCATTCGTGATGCTCCGTCGAAGAACATCTGCCACACTTCCTCTGCTGAGGTTGCATTAGACTCGAAGACTTCATCAGGGATGTCTTCGTGAAGTTTTGAATGTTCCGGGACTGGATGCGCAGCCAAGAACTCTGCAAGGGCTTGACCTTTAACCGCCTTTTGAGGGGTAAAGGTTATGTCGTATTGGGACAATAGTAGTGCCCATTTAGCCAATCTTGAGTTCAACGACCCTGGCTTCGTCATGAGAAGACGTAAAGGGTTCACCCTGGAGATGACATGTATGGTTTGGCCAACCAAATAATGTCGAGTCTTCTGGACAGCGAAGACGAGAGCTAAACACTTCTTCTCAATAGGATTGTACCGAGATTCCGCTCCTATGAGAGTTCTACTCAGATAGTAAATGGCCTGCTCATGGCCATTGTCGTCCTTCTGAGCGAGGAGGGCGCCGAGGGAATAGTCCAGAGCTTTTACATAAAGCAAGAATGGTTTTCCTGATGTAGGGGCCACTAAGACCGGAGGTTTGTGAGATACCTCTTAATGTCTTCATAAGCTTCTTGACAAGCTCGATCCCATATGAAGGCAGTACCCTTCTTCATTAGTCGGGTAAATGGTTGGCAACGGCCCGATAGATTTGCTATGAATCTTCTGATATAGGCTAACCTGCCTTGTAAGCCTCTGAGCTCTTTGAGGTTTGTGGGTGGATGCATGTCCTGGATGGCTTTGACTTTGTCTGGGTCTAGATGGATTCCTTTTGATGTGATGATGAACCCAAGGAATTTGCCGCTGGATACTCCTAAAAAGGATTTTGTCGGGTTCATTTTCAACTGATGAGCCCGCATTATATTGAACATCGTCCTTAGATCGCGAAGATGTTCATCTTTGCGGCGACTTTTGACAGCAATGTCGTCAACATAGCACTCCACCGTCTTCCGGAGATGATCGCGGAAGATCATGCTCATTGCCCGCTGGTAGGTTGCTCCGGCGTTCTTCAGTCCGAAGGGCATTACAGTGTAGCAGTATACCCCCAATGGCGTTCGGAAAGAAGTATGCTTCTCGTCATCAGGATACATCTTGACCTGGTTGTACCCTGAGAAGCCGTCCATGAAAGACATCCTCTCGAATCCGCATGTGTTGTCGATCATGACATCGGTGATCGGCAATGGGAATTCATCTTTGGGACAGGCCGTATTGAGATCACGGTAGTCGATGCAGATTCGTATTTTCCCATTCTTCTTGAGGACGGGGACTATGTTAGCCACCCAATCTGGATGTTGTTCCTCCGGATGAAGCCACAAGCAATGAGCTTATGAACTTCGGCTTCAATAGCCTCCATGATGTTTGGGCGGAACCGACGTTGTTGCTGCTTGACTGGCTTAACGTCGGGCTTGATGTTTGGACGGTGCATAGCGACCTGTGGATCAAGTCCGGGCATGTCTTCATAGCTCCAGGCGAAAACATCTATATACTCTTTTATGAGTATTATCAGTTCTTCCTTTTCGATGAGTGATAAGCTTTCACTTATGAAAATAGGCTTGGGGTGATCTTGACTACCCAAGTTGACCTGGATCACCTTGTCTTCGGTAGGCGGCTCGCGCAGCTCAAACCGCTTTTCCCATTGGAGACTTAATTGCTGGGCCCATGATTCCTCATTGGCAACCTCTGCGGGTTCCAACTGACTGCTTGAAGTCGTGAGGCTTTCGAATATTCTTCCTATGCTGACATCAGAGTCCCATTCGGAGGATGAGGCCGACTGTGATGGGATCGATCCATCGCTTTTGTCCTGAACCGTTGTTGATGATGTGGGTGTAACATAACCCAACCCCTGCGCGTACTATCATAGTAATTTGCAGGTTTCCCTCTTGGGACGGAGTTACGCATCAAGCTGCGTCTTCCTTTTCCGAAGTTTAGGCCCGCTCCCTGCTTCAGGTTGTAACCCATCTTCTTCATGATATGGCGCGCTGATGGCGCGTAATGAAAGAACTGTGGAGCATCCGACTCTGAGCTTGAGTCTATAGTTGAGGATCTCCCTGGCCGGACTTTGCCGAAGATTATCGGCGACTGACCTTGCTTGGACGGAGGGACTACCAGCGTGGCCCCTTCTATGGCTTCCACGGATGTACTAGCCACACTCGACTCATGTACGGGCATATGAAGAGAGCCATCCATAATGGATTTGATCGACTCGATGCTCGCAGGATAATCAAAAGAAATATTATCATTAATTATCCATTCGCCTTCCTCATCAGAAGGGATCTTACATCGGGGATCATTGAAGCATGCTACAATTGGCTCGCCAATCAGAATGGCCGGCATGCCCGTTTCAGATTCCGAATCCGCCTCATTGCCGCTTTCATCACTGTCTGGCAATGGTTCTCCCGGCGTTGAAACCATATATTGTAGTGGTGGTTGCGGACAACCTGTACAGTGGTATGCCAAGGAAGTAGAGGAGCCTTTTGGGGATGATGCTGAGCGCAGACCCCGGATCGACTTGTATCCTTTCAATACAGGTTGAACCGATATACCCGGTATAGTACAGAGGTCGATCATGCTTGTTGTCTTTGAGAAGCATATCTTCCGCCGTGAAGGTAATGGCAGGTACCTTTGACTGTGCGTGATGGCACTCTGAGCAGGAAAGCCGCATCTCATCACCAGGAATCTCAGGCATGTATGTCAGAAAGGACTCTGAGTTGGCTAGCGCATCTCTGAGTGCCTCTCTTGTCTCTTTAGAGAGACGAAGAAGCTCGTGTATTGTGATACGAGCCGGGATATTGGCTAAGTGGGCCAATATATCAAAGCGAAAGGGCGTGGCTAGCCCTTGGCTTGGCGGTTTCTTCAACACGTGGTCGAATCGCACTTCCTTAGGTTTTTCCTTTCCCTTGGCTGGAATTGGAGCGGATGTCGGCATTGGTACTGACGCCGTTTGTTGCTGTATCTCGTCAGTAGTTCTGTCATACTGCCTTAGGTATGACTTTCCAGACCGGGTGCCCATCTGTTGAGGCGCATCTGCCTGCGCTGTACAGGCATGCTTCTCTTCTTCTGAATCGCTGAGGGAAGCCGAAGTAAGATTACCATCATCTGGCAGGACAGAGATGACATTGCAGGACTTGCCCTTTTTGCTGGAGTCCTTCGACGTCCGCTGTACGTCTTGGACGAGGTCAGGGTGTATCCACATAACTTCCCCTGTCTCCAATGTCAAAGGGACGAGACCCTTGTTGTATTGAGTCATGGCTGGAGGATGCTTGACTTCTAGCCGTGGCGCCGGGGCTGAATAGGTCCCGTCGGGAACCATGACCTTCTGGGCAGTGCCGAACTCAATAGTCACCATATTGGCAGTGACTTTCTTCTGCTCCGTCTTCAGTGTGAGGACTCCGGCGTCGACCAAGGCTTGAATTCTATCCTTGAGAACATAGCACTTGTCAGTAGGATGGTGGATCATCCTGTGGTAGAGGCAGTACTTAGGGTCGTTTGTGCGCCCTATATCATCAGGGCGTCGAGCATCTGGCAACTTCATCTTATTCCCTTTGTGGAGCAGATGGAATATCGTGACCACCTGGTCGTCTCTGAAGGAGTACTGTTTAGGAGGGAACTTGGGCTCCTGATTGTTGAAGCTGCTCTTCTTGGCCTTTGACTGCATGTCCCCGGTCAGCTCGACGGACATAATTTCCTTCCCTTTAGCTTGGGAAGACTGCGGGAGATCGCTGCGCCCTTTGTTGTTCGCGCCCCATTTGCTTCTAGGGGCGGATGACTCGAACTTTTTAGCCGATTTTTCGGCTATCTCAGCTTGTTCGACCAGTTCCTTCCAAGTGTGGGCCTTGACAGCCCCCATGCGAACTTCTACTTGATCCGAGAAGTTATGTCTGCATGTTTGTAAAAGCATGGGTAAAGGCATCCCTGCTGGGCACATCAGAGATAGATTTCTGAACCGCTCAATGTATTCACGGACAGATTCGCCTTTCCTCTGCACAGTGGAAAGGAGCTTGTCCATGGTTACTTCGGTGTCATCCTCATAGAAGCGAGAGAGGAACCGAGTTTCCAGGTCGATCCAGGAATTGATAGAGCCCTGAGGAAGGCTTCGGAACCAGTCGAATGCCACCCCTTTCAAGGTGCCGATGAACAACCTAGCCATGATGGCGTCGTTGCTTAGAACATTGCCGGTCTGGGACCGGAAATAGTAGATGTGCTGATTGGGCGAGCTCTTACCATCATACGTATGCAACGTTGGTGGTTTGAACTTTGGCGGATATGGCACCGAATCCCATTCCAGTGGGTAAGGACGGACTACCCCCACTTTCTTCAATTCATCCTTCTGAGCCAGGGATGAAATTTGAGCTTGAAGGCCTTTAAGGACTTCGGCATCCAGGGAAGAGCCTCCCTTAGTTCTCTCCGTCTTGGGCGGATCATTGCTGAGATGTCCTCCTCGTCATGATTACTCCCGGTATCATCATTCCGGTTGCTGAGGAGCTGAGCGAGCATCTGTTGAATATTGTCCAGGGCCTCTTGCTGAGTTCTAGAGGTCTGTTCCTGAGCTTCCAAACGCCGACGAAGGTCGTCATTGGCGTTCTCGGCCATATTGACCGATGCTTTGTCCGTTCGCACCGAACTGACTGTTGCTGAAGAGGCATACCCGCTGTCTTCATCTTCTCCATCGGATGATTGGGGTGACCGCCTGAGTTGTGGCACGGTTGGGACCGTCGAGGAGGAAGGCTGCTCATAATTATAGGGTATCGCCACCCTAGATCTGGTGCTTCGGAAAACACCTTCTTCGCGCACCAAGACTTCACCTAAGCCGGGCTATAATCTGGATCTGGGGAGCCGAAAGGGGTGTCGTCAGAGGCTTGACTTCTTCCGCGCAGCTCTCGCCCCCTTCCGGTCATGTTGACGGATGCAGAGGCTGGATCCGGTGGCCCGCTCCTTTTGGGATGCCTCATCGGGACGCGCGCAGACAGTCGATCAAAGACTGATCGCCGATATGGAGCAGTGGCGAGGGTCGGTCGTAACCGACACTGCATAGAATGGACCATCACCAATTGGCATTCACATCGTCGAAGACAGGAGGAAGTGGCCTGGAAATGCTTCAATCTCCGCTTGTCCGCCAAGAATTCTCACAGGTCAGCCCTGTAGGGACCTGAACAATCTAGTATTTGGGACAACGCATCGTTCCCCTTATTCCTGCGGAAAGGATTAGCACCGTATAGTGCTCTGGTTTTAGCCTCGTGGCTGTAAACCCGATGAGTACGCCGAGGTACATCAGCCTTGCTTGTGAGGACAGGGCTAGCAGTAGGCATTGCTGCTCTAGGTGACGGGATAATCGCCGTCTTGACTTTATGGTTGGCAGCATTGTTGGCGCAGGCGGGCATCTTGCCTTTTTCTTCATAAGAGAGGCGCGGATTTGGCGTGGCTACGCCTGAAGTTTCAGCAGAGGACCTCTGTTTAGGCCTCCATATCCGTTTTGGCAGAGGATGCATAGGTTCGCAAGGAACCTGAATAGCCACAAGCGGGGCTGTGGGGTGTTGGCAAAATTCTGCCTCTGGTTTCTGATTTGAAACCTTGGTCATAAAAACCTTCCGGTGCTTCCGTGCTCGAAGCATCAGGCCACCCCCAGAGAGGACTTCTTTAAATCTTCCTTGATTGATCTGGATAACAAGGTTCTCAAAAGTGCAGGATCTGGGCCGCGGGCATGTTTCCTTGTTGCGCCAGAGAACTGCGGCAGGTTTGCAGAGAACCTTTTCCGTCTCCGCAGAGACTTTGCTTGAAGATTTAGCCAGAGAAGATCTGGCTGCACCGGCTTTTCTGAATTCAGAGATAGACCCGAAGGTCTGTTCGTCGCATTGCGACACTTGATTCTCAGCAGAGGAGAATACAGTCCCCAGCGGAGTCGCCATCTTGTTTTCCATTATGTTTGCAAAGGGGGAAAACTTACAAATAAAAAGTTTGAGGAGCTAAATTACAAGTATTCTTAAAAGATTACAAGTAGATCTCCTCAGAGATTCTGGAGAAGTGTGCCGATAGGAGTCTGGTCAGCGCGCGACCACTTTGTCCCTTTGACGATGCGAGCGATGAGATTCCCTTCTCGCCTGGTTCCGGGAATCAGAGAATAGAGGATTGGTAGAACCCTCTGACTACTTCTCAAAACCACTTCTGTGAGGAATTCCTTCTCGCCTGGTTCCGGAGATTCCTGAGGAAAAGAGGTTGTTAGGGTATCGCCACCCTGAGAAGAGAAGTATTTCTCTTGAAAGGTCTCTGAATTAGAGATTGCACGGTGCGTTGATGAAGAAGTCCGATCTTTGAGAAGACGCCAATCTCGCCGATGATCAATTGATGATCCTCCTCGATCTGATGCGATGCGATCCCTCTCCCTTGTGCCCCTGATGGGCTATTTATAGGAAAGTAAGGGTATAATCGTCCCCTTTGAAGATATAGAAACAGATTGAACCGAATCTGTTTGAATCTGGAAAGTAGCCTTGCTGCGAGGCTAGGATAGCTTCTGAGGAGCTAGAAAATGGGCAAGTCGGTTGATCTTTCCGATGTGTTATGATCCTTTCCATATCGTTGATTGATTCTCCTTGATCCACTTACTCGTTTCAAGAGAGTCAAGAGATTGTGGCAATCACCTGCCATATTTGAATCCTGATTGGATTTGATTAGATTGAATCCGATCTTATCAGGAGATTTGATTGGTCAAAGGTTGACCATAGCAGGCTGATGGCGGAGCTGCCCGCTTTGAAGCTCATAGCGGAGCTAGAGGCAATTCCTGGCGAAGTCCGAAAAGAGGTTTTTCGGCGAAGCTGTCAGTTAGCTTCCTGGCGATGCTCTGGATGATGTTAGCCTCTCAAACGAGGCTATCTCTTTGGGCTAATGTAATGCTAAATGCTAGCATTTTAGACCTGCTGAGGTCTGTTTAGAAACAATCCGGGTTCACTGTTCTGCTTGCTGGATCAGTGGAGTCCAAACCGCTTCCTCGTCCCTTGGAGTTGGGTGAAAAACTGGTCTTCAGCTCGTCTGTCCCTTGTCTTTTGTAAATGTCAACAAGTTTAGACATCGTTCGGACCAATGAGAATCTGTCTTTTTTAAGTGTCAACCCTTGCTAGAGCCTTCTTCTTCTATGATCCTTCCTTGATGTGCAATATGCCTTCATAGCTTTATGAACCTAGAAGTTGTTGCAATAGCAAGCAATGCCCTCCAAACATGGTACTTATCCTGAAACTTATCTTAAGCAAATTCATTAGTACCAAATAGCTCTTATTTGGTTTGTCATCATCAAAATACAAAACAATTGGAGAGTGTAACCTCTTGGGCCAACATGGAGAGCAGTAGGCTAGGGTTTCTTCTCTTTAGTATAGATTAGTATAGTTTTCTTCTCTTTTATTTTTATTTTTTTCTTTTAAATCATGTATTAGGGCAGAGATTAACTCAGGGGAGAAAGAGAGATTGATGTACTAGATAGTGACAATTTATGAAAGTTTCCTCCTTTTCTTTCATGATTTCCTCTCTAACCACTAACATGATTATCAAACTTTTCTCTCATGACAATGTAACTATTAACCACTAATTAGCTAACCACTTACTTAATAATTCATATGAATCTAATAGTCTCTACAAGGTCTTACTCTTGTAAGAACCATTGATGGCTCATGATGATGGGTTCTAACAATTTAACTTGCTAACTTGCATCTAACTCTCTTATTTCATGCTTGTCTCTAACTGGTTTTGATGATCAAATATTTATATTAGCTTGCTTTTGATGCAAGTTTGATGTGAAGAACAATCTTATGTGTCATACTTTAAACGTCTCTTGAAGCCAAGAATTAGTGATAGCCGAAGATCCATGTGAGGCAATTATCGCTAAGAGGTTAGCATGTTTAGTGGAGTATGTAGTAGTCAGTAGTCATGAGTTTTCTTCTCTTTTTACTTTATTTTTAAAATCAATTTTCAAAACCATTTTATTATCGTTTTTTTCATCATCTTTTTTGTTCACCACTTGTTTTCATTTTTTCACCACAAGTTTCATCTCTTTTCCTTATCGATTTCAAAACCACTTCCAAAGCACTTCGCCATGTTTTCATCTTCACTTTCCACTTTGTCTCTTTTATGTTTTACTTCACTTTTATTTCTTTCACTTCGCCGTTTTTATCGCCTTCTCCTCCTATCACTTCTAGTTTTTTTTTCCTTTTTCTTTTCTCTTTCTTAAACAAAGAAGGACTTGTTAACAACTAAGTGAATGAATTGTTAATGCTTCTATTGCCACCCATCCGTGTGAATTCAACCGTATAGCCTATATGCTATAATGGAAGTATTAAGGAAGCTAAAGCACCATAACACTTTCACTGATTTTACAAAATGCACATTTTTGTGCAGGTTCCCCTATCGCTCAGTGTACTGGCACCCTTGCTCCAAATTTCATTCCTTTCAGGATATACAAATAAGACCCTTAATGTGTAGTGGCAGGTTCTAGCTCAGTACTGAATGCTCTTGAGATTGTTGTCCCAGATATGCACGGGGCCTACTACAAACATGGTTCATTGATCCTCCATCAGTTTCCAATAACTAACCTCATCTTACTCATATGTGGATATATGTGTACTAGGACACAGGGACACATACCTAGACATATAGATCAGACGAGTAATAATATTATTATTATAATAAGCTGATTGCATACTACCGAATTTAATGTTGACTTCATGTTACTCTGCCTTATTGTGATTAGTATATGCTTGTATAATTTGTGACACGACACATTACCCAATGCACAATACAGCTTAATAACTAAATAGTGATAATGAAAATGTGATATTTGGTCACTTTCTCATTCGGATATTGGTACTCATATTGATATTCGAATAAGTTTTGCTGGAGTATGATCTTTAGTGTGGACTGTCAGTGGTATGGGATACTGAAAAGGGAATGATTGAAATATCAGGCGATACTGATTATCATTATTGTATAACTCAAAATACAGCACGTTAATTTACTTGATCAGATGACTTGTCATTGTATTATAGTTCTTAAATCCATATTTGTACGACTTGAGCTAGACACCCTATTTTACTATGTATGATTGCCTGGACTTACTGTTTTACTAATGCACTGTTGCTTGTACACGCCCTTTGGTTGACCCAATGCTTCACACATGTATGATTGTCTGTGCTATTATATTAAATAATATTTATAGGCTTGTACTTGTATGACTGAGTCACATCACTATGATCTTGTAGAGTGTGATTGCATGTGCACGCCAGTTAGCTTCATTTTACGTACTTACCGGATTGCTCTCAGATTACTATGGACCTGCATGTCCAGATCCCAGGGCATGGAACATAGTAGGCTCTTTCGTGGAGGATCAGATTTTTCTTGCGGAGCTGATGATTTAGCAGTAGATCACTCCCGGTCTGTTCGTTTTGACCAACTTGCAAGAACTCCTTTTTGCAGCTCGTGAGCATCTTCCTGAATTTTCCTAATTATAAATCATACTTTTGCGCCTTTTGGTGATGTAATGCTCCTGTAATATTACATCACAGTCCGTGGTAACTAAATAGTTATACTATTTTATTAGATGTATAATACCACGTACTTTTGTACTTTAACTCTTGTGTTGTACTGATACTTAGTGTACATACATGAGGATATTTTCTCTGCTTATATACATCGCAGTAGCGTCCTCATAACCTGCCAGGGCAAGGCGTTACACGATAGTATCAGAGTTTAGGTTCTAACCTTTAGTACAACCAGTCAGCAGATTAATATGAGATTAATTTGCAACTGAGTAACACGAGTTATGGCTATACATTCCATCTGCAAGTATAATGTTATCCCTTCTTCCTTGAAATCCATTCTTGAGTCCTGAGACCCTTCTATCTTTTCACTTTCTAGCTACTCCTTTACGTCCTTTTTTCAACCAACTCTGATATAGAAAGATGAGGGAATCTTAATGGTCCTAGCACTTCTCGTGACTATTCTAGCGGAGTGAGTGAGAACCTGAAAGGGACACTCCAGAACATGGTGGAAAGTCAACAACAACAACTAAAGATATGCTCCCAAGTCCTCACCATAGCTTGTGACATAAAACGAAAACTGGAGGAGAAGAACAGAAGCCAAATATAGAATAAGTCGATAACGCGATCATTTCATTAGGTGAACAGACGAAATCTAGTTAGGTCTATCGGTGCCCCACAAGCCAAACGACCATTTTGACCCCCTCAACAGTTTGTATGCGGGTACTCCAGGAAACGCGGACACTTCCAACGCGATTGCTGGAAAGCAAATGGATTATATCTATTATGTGTTGGCCCAAAGGCCCATCACTCTAGTTTTGATGATGATTAACTCATGTAGTTATGTACTAATGATCTTGTGTTTAATAAGTTTCAGGTTTTTCTATCAAGATCTTAGTCAGTGTTTAGCTTCAACAAAAGATTCGAAGTCACGTTTTGAAGCTAGTAAGTGTTGATTCAAGAGCTCGTGCTTCAAAATCGCATCAAGTACTTAAGAGGAGTCTAGCTCTTTGGATCAAGGTTTAGACCAAGTCAAAATGGAGAGAAGATTTTCAAGACTTAAGTCATGTTTGTAAGTGTTAAGATTTTTTTTTAGATAAAATATAAATGATAGAGTAGTTGTGGATTGCTCAAGCTCATATAAACACACAAAACATTTCAAATTAAATAGTTTTGATTTTAGAAAATACCGGTTTGATTTTGAGTTTCAAAGAATAAATCTTTTGGTTTCATGAATAGATTTCATCAAAACAAGTTTACTTACTTTATATGTGTATTGGATGTCATCCATACATATTGTTACTTCGTTTTTCTTAGAAAAAATTATTTGATGTTTCTAATTTATGTGTTTAAGTTTTGTATTTATCAAAACTCTATTTAGAGCTTATTGTCAAAAACAAAGATATTTCATCTTATATGTGTATTAAATAATATCCATACACCCTATGCTTCAAACGTGTTTTAATATCTTATTTTTGTATTTGGACAAGTTTTGAAAAAATCGATTTTTCATTTAAAAGTTTGAATTTTAAATATACCAGTTTTTGTTTAAAGCTAATTTTCTATATTGCAAAAATAGTTCAAATTATTTGTAATATGTGTTGATTTTTGATTACACATATTTGTATTTCAAAGTATTGATAAGAACTTATTTTTGTGAATTTTATGGTAGTTTATTAAAATTTATAGGGGTTCAAAAGACTAAGTTTTAATCCTTAAAAATCTTATTTCTGGGCTTCTGGTGGTCGACCGGTTGACCGAACCAGAAGTTGGTTGACCGGTCAGTCAACCGATGTGCACAAAATGTTCACACTATCCTGTCTTGAGGGTTGATCGACCGGGCGGTTGACCGATCACTGGCCCCGGTTGATTGAGCGGTCGACCGACCAAGAGAGCAGTGCTCTCTGGTTCTTACCTCGGTCGTCCGAGCGGTTGACCGATAGGTCAATGACCTGGGTACAGTCGATTAGCAACACCAACGATCTGAAAAATGACCATTGGCTGGTCGACCGGGCGGTCGACCGACAGGCCATCTGGCCCCCAATGGCTAGTTTTCTGCAGCCTATAAATTCGGGTGTTTTGGGCCTGTTTTGGTTAAGACTTTTAGGAGAGGTTTCTAGAGCTATTTTTTAGTCTTCAACAGAAGTCTTTCAACAAGATTTTAGAGCTTTCATTTCCAAATCAAAAGGAGTTTTTCAAGAGTGAATCTTTTGATTTTATCAAAAAATTTCTTAAGTTTTCCACCTCCAAATCTATCCAAGATTTTCTCACACGAGTTTGAGTTTTTCATTGTCATATCTATCCTATAGGAGCTTTGATTGTGAGAGTTGTTTTCGGTGATCAAAGTGTAGAGATCACCAATCTTACCTCCTTGTATTTAAGGAGGCGAATTTGTGGATTCGCGTTGTGACGAGTTCTTGAGGGAGCTCGGTGTAGAGGTGCGGCCTCAGCAAGCTAGTGTGCTTGTGTGTGTTGTTCTTGCGGGAACAAGTGAGGGACTTGCGGGTCCAAGAGTTCTTGAGAGAGCTTGTTGTAGGTGTTGTAGTACCGAGTGATCCTGCGGGATCGATTTTAGTGAAAATTCTTCATAGTGTTGAAGGCGGGGACACAGAGCAAGTGTCTTCGAACCTCGAAATAATTCTCCCGTGTTTGTGATTACTTATCTCTCTCTCTCACTTGTATTTATATCTTGCTTGTTATTATTGTTTGTATCTTTTACATGCTTGATATTCCCTTGTGCTTCAATTGATATATATTCTTGGGTTGTTTATTTGCTCACACTTGTATTCAATCAAGAGAGCAATAGTGGCACCTCAACCCCTAATCTAGAGGAATCTTGAGGAGATAGTCCAGAGCCCCTCACCGAGAATTCAGCTATACTCTTTAGTTATACGTTGTTTGTTTGCGTAATAGTTTTTAGTTTGCATAATTAGTTTTAATTCCGCATTAGTTTTGCATTATATTGGCTTGTCACCTATTCACCCCCTCTAGGTGACTGATCTCACATATATTGCATATTTATTGTCACATTACCATGTTTATTATCTATAAATCTTATTAATATGTCTTATTTTTCTTTGTATCGTACAGGCCCATTGCTAAAGAAAAGGGAAGAAAAACAAGCCTAAAAGTCCATCAAATTCTGATTTAGAATTAATTCGAAATCAGAAGATCAGGGCAGATCATGGCATATCAGAGAGGTTGAAAACCAGTTAATTTGGTTTTATAAGAATCCAAATTGGTTAGCTTGAGAATTACCGAAGAATCAGATCAGAATCAGAGCTAAACAGCAAATCCAGTCGGACAAAAGTGAGCCAAATCCCACGCCATAAAGATCTCCACTAGGATGTGGCCATTTGGCCACATCCTAGCCGCGGATCTGCGGCTTGTTAGTGGAGATAAGGGCTGTGTTTCCTCCCCTTATCTCCCCACTCCTTTCCCTCTAGGTTTTTGCCTATAAAAGGCAGGGTTTTGCACTGAAAAAAGGAGCGAAGACTAGGATTAAATTTCTTATTTATTTTTAGGGTTTTAGGATCATTGTTAGATAGCTTGGAGAAGTTGTATCTCCTTTTATTTTTCAATTTAGGCCAGCAAAGAGAGAAGAGTGGAATTGAGTGTGTAGTTCATCTTTGAAGTGACAATCAAAGGAGTTTCTACTCGCTTATTCAACTCAACTCGAATTCGGTATGTTTATGTTTGATTTTCATTCTCTTGTTTGTTTTCCTTTCATCATGAGTAACTAAATCATTTTCTGGGCTCACTAATTAATCTTTTCTACCTCCTCTCTCTCGATTGATTTTTATGAAAGAACTCTCTTGAATCGTAATAATGCCTAAAGTTAAACTTTGTTCTTGAAAGCTCATGAGGATGCTCTTCTTTTAAACTTGGACTTTTAAAGCACAAATATTTTCAAATCATTTTTATTCCATATTTGTGATTAAGACGAGAAAGGTGTATGTAAATATAATCGATGTGTCCTTTCTTATCTCCGCTATAGCATAAGGCTATACCGAGTCGATTCTCAGGGAGAGCTAGCGATAGAAGCGTTACGAATCGTAGTGAAGAAATGTAAACGAAGTGTCTTCTTTGTTCTTTAAAAGAATAAAACAATCATGGAAAAGAAGTGAAAGAATGGATGGATATGTTCATGGTGGAAAAGTGGAAAGAAATCAAAGAAGATTGGATTTGGTATTCACACTAGAAAGAAAAGGAAACTTGAAGAATACAAACCATGACTAGCTTACCTTACTACCTTGCCAATACTTACTAACTCCGTGATAGTGAAGGCGTGCCTCATGTTGTCACTCCATCGGCGTAGGTTTCGTCTTGCGTGTTGATCTAATTACTTTCCCATTGCATGAAGGGTGGTTTAACCCATCGGAGAAGAGAAGACCATCCAACTAGTAAGATGAACTAAAGCAATCACCCATGAGTTAGTGAAGATGGCAAGGATAGTGGTTAGCTAGTACATGGTAGAAAAATTAGCTACAAGCCATTAACAAATAAAAGCAAAGCATGAAGTAAAATTGCAAGGAAATAAAAGCAAGCAAGTAAAGAAAGCAAGTAAACTAGAACCAAGCTCAAGTAGAGGAAGGAGAATGGATGAATCCTTGTTGCTTCAAGTTGTCACACCTTGATTACACAAGCTCTCTCTCTCACAATCTCTCTCTTTTACAAAGTATCTAGGGAAGAAGAAGAGGGATCTAAAGAACTAAAACCTAGAGAAAAATCCTACTAAAAATTACAACAACATACTAATTTTTCTCTCTTCTCCATTCAGTCTTTTCTCGCAGGTCATAGGTCCAATATTTATAGGCCCTGAGAGAAGCTTCGAGATCCAGGTGGTTGGCGCAAAATCCGGATCTCAACGGACCCCAAACGGCCGCGCGCGCGGGGCAAACTCCCGGATTCTGCGGCAGATCCAAGTCTGTTGGGTAACAACTTTTTGTTGAGAGTTGGTTGCAAGGTGGTTATCCACGTGGCCTTCTGGATTCTTCATTGGGTGCGCGGATCTCTCTGGATTTTGGATTCAAATTTGGGCTTTATCTTAATCTTGGATTTAATCCCTTTAATTATTGCTAATTAAAGTGATTATTGGATTATCTCTCCATTAGAGTGTGTACCTGCAAATATATAGAGAAGATGAGTAAAAATCATATATTTATTACAAAAATGCATGGGAATAATGAGGTAAAATATGCAATATTGGATCACAATCACACCCCACACTTATTCTTTTGCTCGTCCCGAGCAAAAACAAAGAAAAGAAAAACTATACTACCAGTTTTATTACACCACTTTCGCAGGTGACGCGATTGCACTGAGCATGTGCAACAAGCCGTTAAACCTCTAGGTTACCCTAGAGGAGGAGTGTTGTCTCCTGAGGGTTTTCAGCGGATTGCACCCACAAAATCCATAAAGAAAGAAGACAAATGTTAGTATTTTGAAAACGCATCTTGAAAGAGAGACAAGTTTACGAACTATTTTTGCAAAAATATAAGTATCTAAGGTCATAAGTCCACCTATAACATTCTATCTTAAACTTAGTCTCTATGCAAGATCTTGTCTTTAATTAAGGTAAGAATTCAAAATTGGATTGAATATTTTATCTTTCATAAAACCTAGATAGTATGCACACCGTGAAAGTGAAGATTTCTGGGATTTCAACTCCAACCATTAAGCCATTTATTTATATATATACTTTCTTTTTCTGCTTTTTTTCTTTTTTTTTTCTTCCCTTAGTTTAGGCTTTCTAGTCTACCCTTGTAGCGAGCTTATAACCGATGACTCCCAAACCAGACGGTCTTAGGGCACCAGATGAGAAAACATCCCTCGGGTTTAAGGTCTCAAGTAAACAAGGCCACGAAACTAAAGGGGATTATTTATTTCCTTTACCACCGTTAGGCGTGAATAATCATGCTTCTTGAGGCATAATGATCCAGCTTAATAGGTGATGTTTTATTTATATATTTTTTTATTTTTTTTATTTATATGGCATTTTTGGTCTTTGTTTCCATCCCAAGAAATGTGTAAGTGTGAAGTGCATATTATCTAAGGCAAAAAATTCAAGATAAGAATATCTCACCAATTTTTCTTACTTAGCCTATAATTTCAAACAAGATCTATTATTTCAACTATGTCTAAGATGTCATAATTAAGGCTTTCTTAATTTCTAAGCTACATCTTAATTTTCTTAAAAATAAATCAAAACTTTGTCTCTTATTTCAAAAAGTTTTTATTTTTTTTATTTTTTATTTTTTATTATTATTTTTTTTTCTAAAAGAAGTGTAAAAGAAAGAAAGTCTAAAAACTCTATGTTAGTAAACCCTCCCCCACACTTATTTCATGCATTGTCCTCAATGCATCATGATATATGTATGCATGAAACAAAAATGAAGAGGGGAGGAAAAAATTACCTTAAGGTGGTGGTTCTGGTGGTGGTCTGATTGGTCCACGAAACATGGCCCAATCATTCTTATTTTGGGTTTTGAGGAACCCACCAAAAATATCATGAATATGACCCACTAAAAAGATAAATCCTTGAAAGATTTTTATTAAGTACATGACCCCATCTAATTTCCAAATTTTCAAAATAATTTCAGAATCAATTTTATCAAGATCCTTGTCCCAGAATGGTGTATGGAATGATAGAACAGTTGACTTGGACTAAGGAAGGACAGGAAGTAGTACCGACTCAGGAAGGTGATTTAAATCAAGTGATGGTTCAGGAGTCGAAGTGAGTTCAGAAATTGGGTCCAAGTCAAGAAATAGAAACTCAAGTCCACAATCAATTTCCAACAATGGAATGTGACTTTCTAAAGGTGATATCTCTTTACTTCCAATTTTAAGAAATTCAAGCTCATCACCGTACAATTCTTCAAAACTTAAGTCAATATCTTCCACTAGAATTGTACAATCAGTTTCAGAAGTAAAGAGATTATGAGATTCTAGGTCACATTCCATATGTAGTTCAATACATGGGAAACTTGCCAATTTGTCAATGGAACTTTCAAAAGTAAGGAATTTGGCAAGTTCAATATGATCCTTAAAGATGGGTGATTCAACTTCATTATGAATTGGGAAGAGATCCAATGTCGACTCCGGAAAAGGATTAAAGTCAGGTAAAGATACTGGAGTCATTATTGAATCAGGAAAAAGGATTGAATCACGAAGTTGGGGTTCAAGATCATATTCCTCATGTAGTTCAATTCCACAAAAATGTGAACTTGCCAATTTATCAATGGATTTTTCAAAAGAATGGAATTGGTCAAGTTCAATATGATCATCATGAATGATTGGTGATTCAATTTCAAGATGGATTGGTACTGGATCCAATACTGACTCGGGAAATGAAGTGAAATCATGTGAAGACACTGGAGTCATAATTGAATTAGGAAGGAAAATTGAATCATCAAATGGAAGTTCAGGATCATATTCATGTTTGAGTTCAATTTCAGAAAAAGGAAAACTTGTCAAAATGTCAATTGGATCTGAAGTTTGGACAAGTTCAAGTTTAGGAGATGAAAAACTTGCCAAAATGTCAATGGGATTTGACGTTTGGACAAGTTCAATTTTAGGAAATGAAAAACTTGCCAAAATGTCAATAGGATTTGAAGTTTGGACAAGTTCAGTTTTAGGAAATGAAAAACTTGCCAAAATGTCAATAGGATTTGAAGTTTGGACAAGTTCAAGTGAGTGTGCTGAAATTGAATCTGGATTTCCAAGACTACATGACTCTTCGATTTTAACAGGGTGGCTAGTGACATTAGAAATAGGATGAGAATGAAGAGTTTGGATCAACAAATCTAAGTCACGATCTCGAGCATTTTGAGCATGGGTCATGTCTTCAAGCATCTTTCCATAATTGATGATTTCATTATTTTGATGAAAAGATGAAGTGTTGTCTTGGAAGTGATGGTGAAATTGTGAGTCAAAAATGTGTGGTGATGGAAAAATGGACTCACACAAGAGATCTTTACTCGTTTCACAAGCAAATGGTTGTTCATTATGAAAAGGTGGAACTGAGTAAGACTCTTGAAAATACTGTGGAATTGGAGAGGCAAATGGTTTTTGAAGTTGTTGCTTGACTCTCTGTAAATTAGCTTCTATACTTCTTAGTAACTCAGATTTTTCTTCAAAAGGAGTATATGAAGTGGACTCAGGGAATGAATACTGTGGACAAGGTGAATATGGTGGACAAGGAATTTGAGAATTTGACTCGGGGTACGTGAATCCCCAATTACTCGGTGAAGAGTTGAAATTATTTTGGACATTATAATTATTAGATGAAGGGTATGGGTCATATTGATTCAGATAAGGACAACCCGATGTATTTGGTTGGTGCATATTGTAAAATACCGGGTTGGAATTATCCGAATATGGAATCGGTGTGAAATATGGATTATTATTAGGATGGAAAGAATTGTAATTGTAAGCCATATCACATAATACACAAAAAAAACAAACAAACAAACAAACAAAAGAAAAGAAAAAAAATTCTAACCCAAATTAGTGTAGACTTAGGACCTAGACGACTCCTAACTGATAGACTGTCCACGGGAGGTTTAGTGTAGACTTTAACCACAAGCTAATCAGCCAGGGAAGGTCAAGGTTGGTGGGAGGTTTTCCATCAGAGACGTTCCTTAATTAAGTAACCACCACCCTTCGGGCTTTCGGCCCTCAACCCCTTTCCTAGACACTGATTTTACAAGAGTTAAATTCCAACACTTTTCTCCCTTAGGATAATCTCCTAGATGAGTCCGAGATGTCCCTAGGGCCAATGTCTATTTTTTTAATTAAATTAGGCTTGGGTTAGTGAGTGCTTGGATTGTGGTTTTCGGGCTAAGGAAAGGGTAATGAACTCCCTACCTTATCTTATTTATCGGTTATGCCCTTAAAATTGAATTGTGCAAGTGTACAAGAGATATAACTAAGATTCACTCAAAGCATGAAAATCAAGCAAGAGATGATTCCTAGTCTACATGCAATGCTTACGTACCTTGCCTCCAGCACTCTTCAACAGTAAAATTAAAAGAATTGAAAGACACGTGCCTAAAATGCAAGTGTCTAAACAATTTTTAATAATTTCAACCAATTTTTTACTGTTGTTTAATTAAGCAGGAGTATGGTGAATAATACAGGATTTCAAGTATAGCAGCAGATGTATTTTGTAGAGCTGAAGACCCTGCAGAAAAATGATCAGTAGTCAACTCAGGATTGCCGCAAAATTGCAGCAAAAGCCCAGAAATTGCGGCAAAACTGAGGGATCCTGGTCTCTGCTTTCGAGAGCAGAGGCCCAGGTCCACTTATATGTATACTGCAATGCAAATTTTCCTGTTTTCTTCTCCTGTAACCTGCAACAGAGAAGAAGATTCGTTTAGTTCTTCACTTTAAAGAAAATCCGTTGCTCTCCCCGGCAACGGCGCCAAAAATTGATTAAGACGAGAAAGGTGTATGTAAATGTAGTCGATGTATCCTTTCTTATCTTCGCTATAGCATAAGGCTATACCGAGTCGATTCTCAGGGAGAGCTAGCGATGGAAGCGTTACGAATCGTAGTGAAGAAAGTAAACGAGAATTCTTCTATGCTAATAAAAATAATGAATCAAAGGAAAAAGAAACTAAAGAAAGGATGGATATGTTCATGGTGAAAAAGTCGGAAAAGAAATCAAGAGTGAGATTTGGTATTCACAAGAAAAGAAAAGGAAACTTAAAGAAGAAGCAAACCATGACTAGCTTACCTTACTACCTTACCAATACTTACTAATCTCCGTGATAGTGAAGGCGTGGATTCGTCTTGCGTGTTGATCTAATTACTTTCTCATGTAGATGAAGGGTGGTTTAACCCATCGGAGAAGAGAAGACCATCCAACTTGCAAGATGAAATAAAGCAATCACCCATGAGTTAGTGAAGATGGCAAGGCTAGTGGTTAGCTAGTACATGGAGAAAGATTAGCTAAAAGCCATTAGAGAAGTAAAACAAAGCATGAAGTAAATTGCAAGGAATTAAAGAAAGCAGTAAAGAAAGCACATAAAGAAAGCAAGTAAACTAGAACCAAGCTCAAGTAGAGGAAGGAGAATGGATCAATCCTTGCATAGCTTCAAGTTGTCACCCTTGATTACACAAGCTCTCTCTCTCACAATCTCTCTCTTTTACAATGAATTCTAGGGAAAGAGAAGAGGGATCTAAAGAACTAAACCTAGAGAAAAACTAAACAAAATTACAACAACTAATGATTTTCCTCTCTTCTCTGTTCAGTCTTTTCTCGCAGGTCATAGGTCCAATATTTATAGGCCCTGAGAGAAGCTTCGAGATCCAGGTGGTTGGCGCAAAATCCGGATCTCAACGGACCCCAAACGGCCGCGCGCGCGCGGCAAACTCCCGGATTCTGCGGCAGATCCAAGTCTGTTGGGTAACAACTTTTTGTTGAGAGTTGGTTGCAAGGTGGTTATCCACGTGGCCTTCTGGATTCTTCATTGGGTGCGCGGATCTCTCTGGATCTTGGATTCAAATTTGGGCTTTATCTTAATCTTGGATTTAATCCCTTTAATTATTGCTAATTAAAGTGATTATTGGATTATCTCTCCATTAAAGTGTGTACCTGCAAATATATAGAGAAGATGAGTAAAAATCATATATTTATTACAAAAATGCATGGCAATAATGAGGTAAAATATGCAATATTGGATCACAATCACACCCCCACACTTATTCTTTTGCTCGTCCCAAGCAAAAACAAAGAAAAGAAAAACTATACTACCAGTTTTATTACACCACTTTCGCAGGTGACGCGATTGCACTGAGCATGTGCAACAAGCCGTTAAACCTCTAGGTTACCCTAGAGGAGGAGTGTTGTCTCCTGAGGGTTTTCAGCGGATTACACCCACAAAATCCATAAAGAAAGAAGACAAATGTTAGTATTTTGAAAACTCATTTTGAACAAGAGACATGTTTACGAACTATTTTTTCAAAAATATAAGTGATCCTAGGTCATAAGTCCACCTATAATCATTCTTCCTTAAACTTAGTCTCTATGCAAGATCTTGTTTTCAATTAAAGTAAAAATTCAAAATTGGATTGAATACTTTATCTTTCATAAAACCTAGATAATATGCACACTGTGCTTAGTGAAAATTTCTGGGATTTCAACTCCAACCATCAAGCCATTTATTTATTTATATATTTTTCTTTTTCTTTTTTTCTTTTTCTTCCCTTAGTTTTCTTAGGCTTTCTAGTTCACCCATGTAACGAGCCTATAACCGATGACTCCCAAACCAGATGGTTCTAGGGCACCAAATGAGAAAACATCCCTCGGGTTGAAGGACTCGAGTGAAAAAGGCCACAAAACTAAAGGGGATTATTTATAATCACCGTTAGGCGTGAATAATCATGCTTCTTGAGGCACAATTATCCAGCTTAATAAGTGAGATCACCGTTAGGCGTGAGTAACCATGCTTCTTGAGGCATAGTTATCCAGCTTAATAAGTGATCTTTTATTTATATATATATTTTTTTTTCTTTTTCTTTTTTATATGGCATTTTGGTCTTTGTCTCCATCCCAAGAAATGTGTAAGTGTAAAGTGCATATTATCTAAGGCAAAAAATTCAAGATAAAAATATCTCACCAATTTTACTTACTTATCCTATAATCTCAAACAAGATCTATTATTTCAACTAGGTTTAAGATGTCATAATTAAAGCTTTCTTAATTCCTAAGATACATCTTAATTTTCTTAAAAATAGATCTAAACTTTGTCTCTTATTTCAAAAAGTTTTTTTTTTATTTCTAAAAGAAAAGATAAAATCTAAAAAGAAAGTGGAAAATCTAGAAAAAGATAAAATCTAAAAATAAAATGGAAGACCTAAAAAAAATGAAAATCCTAAAAAATAAAAATCCTATAAAGAAAATAAAAAGTCCTATGTTAGTACATACCCCCCCATACCTATCTCATGCATTGTCCTCAATGTATGCAAGATAAAAATGATGCATGAAATAGGTAAGGTAAAAAGTCACTCCCTCCTCCTCTTTGGACCCGCAGTAGTACTAGGTCCTGCCGACTGTGTCCTCCTCAACCTCGCCTCAATATCATCTAACCTGGAGGATAACCTGGAAGATTGCTCCTCCACCTTCTTCCTCAGCCTCACTTGACCCCTAAATATTTTCTTCATGCCCTTCCAGATGGAAGACATGAAAGCATGTGAATCATGTGGGGGTCCTGCCTCCAAAACTCAGGTTCATCTTCATCCTCAAGACTCTCCTCAGAGGAGGACTCTACATGCTCGGTCTGTACAGTAGGAGTCCAGACCGCGTGCAAACAACAATTATAAGAACTTGTAGGTCTCTCCGGTGCAACAAATACTCTGTCGAAGGAATCAAAAACATCGTCTGGTAGGAAAGTCCTACACAGACGTGTAATCAAGATGGGGTGGGAGTATTTGGCACCTCGTGTGCGTGAAGAGTTGGCTATAAGTGCATGGAAGATGACCTTATTCAAACAAACCGAGTGTTGACGAGTCATTAAATCATGTATAATCTGCAACACTGGTCTGTTGAAAGAGGAGGTGTGGTCTAGCCCTAGAATGTTGCGTTGGATCCAACGTCCAACACAATGAACATTTCTAAACATCGTACTGGCTTTGAGCCCACGATCCTGCTCAGTACAACGAGCCCCCATAATAGTCATATACTCAATCAACGGGAGAGGCTCGGTGTGGTGTGTGATGGTTGGGACAGAAGTGATTTCCTCAAGAAGAGGAAGCGTGATAAACAAGTCTCCAGTGGCATGTGTACAGTGAACTGGTACATGTGTGGATCAATCGATGCTTGGTCAAGATGCGTGTAAAACAGTGTCACTAGTTCGGGACAATAAAATGCATCGGTCTCAGTGTTATCGTACACTAGTGAATACCAATTCCTTGCCCTAATTCTCTCTAAAAATACATGCCCATAACCATTCACATCACATAAAATCCGCCCAAAATCTTTCTCAACAAAAATTGGAGGTGCCATACTATGAATTTAAGATCAAAGCGGTAAAAAGAAGAGATTTAGAATTCGAACCACCCCCGGAATTCGTGGGGGGAAGAAATTGATCTCTGCAGTGGGTTCAGGAAGCTCTGAATGAGGATGCTGGCACCTGATCTGCCGTAGGCTTGTGAAATCGATCGGAGCAGACGCTGGCGGCGCTCCGGATGCTGCAGGAAAGCCGCAGATGCGCGACTGGAGTCGCGATTTTGCGGCAGAACAGTGAGATCTGGGGGAAGGAAAATTTTAGGGGCGGCGCTTTAGGAGAGAGTTGCAGATCTGAAGAGAGTTTTTCGTTTGTGAAGGAGAAGTGTAAGGTGGAGAGATATTTATAGGAGGGAAGAATTAAGAGGTTTCCACTTCTATCCCTAGGTCAAAAGGATTTTTACCACAATGGAAGTTGTAGCTTTGAAAAGGGAAGTTTGACTCTTGGGAATTGGAATGACCTGAGGAAAACCTAGGAATTTAGAAAGATTTTGAATTTGGAAAGTGTAGAAACTCCTTTAAGCATAAAAAATCCCTCCTTTATTTTTATTTCTTTTTTTTTTATTAATTTCTAAAAGAAGTGTAAAAGAAGGAAAATCTAAAAAAAATCTAAGTTAGTAAGGAAGGAGAAAAATTACCATATAGTGGTGGTTCCGGCGGCGGTCTGATGGTCCACGAAACATGGCCCAATCAACTTTACGTTGGGTTTTCAGGAACCCACCAAAGATATCATGAATATGACCCACTAAAAAGATGAATCCATTAAAGATTTTTATTAAGTACATGACCCCATCTAATTTCCATTTTTTCTAAATAATTTCGGAGTCAAATTTATCAAAGCCCTTGTCCAAAAATGATGTATGAAATGACAGAACAGTTGACTTGGACTCAGGAAAAACTGACTCAGGAAGGTGACTGAAATAAGTAAAGGTTCAGGAGTCGAAGTGAATTCTGGAATTGGGTCCAAGTCAAGAAATGAAAATTCAAGTCCACATGTATTGTCCAACAATGGAATGTGACTATCAAAAATTGGTGATTCAAGTTCAGGAGGGATGGGAATCAAAACTGACTCTAAAATGTTGCTCAATTTGGGTAACATAACAGGAGTCAATAATGATTTAGGAATTTGAATTAGATCACAAGTTTGAGAGTCAAAGTCACATTCCATATTGAGTTCAATTCCACAAAAATGAGAACTTGCCAATTTATCAATAGGATCTTCAAAAAGGTATAATTGGTCAAGTTCGACATGATCCTTAAAGATGGGTGATTCAACTTCATTGTGAATTGGGAAAGGATCCAATGTCGATTCCGGGAAAAGATTGAAATCAGGTAAAGATACCGGAGTCATTATTGAATCAGGAAAAAGGATTGAATCACGAAGTTGGGGTTCAAGATCACATTCCTCATGTAATTCAATTCCACAAAAATGTGAACTTGCCAATTCATCAATGGACTTTCAAAATCAATGAATTGGTCAAGTTCAACATGATCATCAAGGAAGATTGGTGATTCAATTTCACAATGGATGGGTACTGGATTCAATAATGACTCGGTAAATGAAGTGAATTTATGTGAAGATACCGAAGTCATAATTGAATCAGGAAGTAGAATTGAATCATCAAGTGGAAGTTCAGGATCATGTTCATGTTCAAGTTCAATTTCAGTAAAAGGAAAACTTGCCAAAATGTCAATGGGATCTGAAGTTTGGACAAGTTCAGGTGAGTGTGCTGAAATTGAATCTTGATTTCCAAACTACATGACTCTTTGGTTTTAACATAGTGGCTAGTGACATTAGAACGAGGATGAGAATGAAGAGTTTGAATCATCAACTCAACGTCACGATTACGAGTATTTCGAGTCTGAGTCAAGAATTCAAGCATCTTTCACAATTCATTGGTTCATCATTTTGTTGAAAAGATGAAGTGTTGTTTGGAATTGGTGATGAAATTGTGAGTCAAAAATGTGTGGTGATGGAAAAGTGGACTCACACAAGAAATCTTTACTCGTTTCCATGACAAATGGTTGTTCATTAGGAAAAGGTGGAACTAAGTAAGACTCTGAAAATACTGTGGAATTGGAGGGACAAATGTTTCTTGAAGTTGTTGCTCGACCCTCTGTAAATTGGCTTCTATACTCCTTAGTAACTCAGATTTTTCTTCAAAAGGAGTATATAAAGCGGAATTTGGACATGAATACTGTGGACAAGGTGAATATGGTGGACAAGGAGGTTGATAATTAAACTCGGGGGACTGGAATCCCCAATGACTCGGTGAAGAGTTGAAATTATCATGGAAATCATAGTTATTAGATGAGGGGTATGGGTCATAATGATTCGGATAAGGCCAACCGGTGTATGTGGTTGGTGCGTATTGTAAAACACCGGGTTGGAATTATCCGAATATGGAGTCGGTGTGAAATATGGATTATTATTAGGATAGAAAGAATTGTTGAATGCCATATCACACAAAAAATCACAAACAAAAAGAAAAATCAAACAACAAACAAAAGAAAAGAAAAAAAAAATCAAAACCAAGCCAAAAGAATGGTTGACCTAGACCTAGACGACTCCTAACTGATTAGACCGTCCACGGGAGGTTTAGTGTAGACGTAGACCACAAGTTAATCAGCCAGGAAAGGGCAAGGTGTTGGGAGGTTTTCCGTCAGAGACGTTCCTTAATTAAGTAACCAGCAACCTTCGGGCTTTCGGCCCTCAATCCCTTTCCTAGACACTGATTTTGCAAGAGTCTATTTCCAACACTTTTCCTCCTTAGGATAATCTCCTAGATGAGTCCGAGATGTCCCTAGGGCCAACGTCTATCAAATTTTATTAAATTAGGCTTGGGTTAGTGAGTGCTTGGATTGTGGTTTTCCCGCTTGTCACGCGGGTGACCCGGGTTCGATCCCCGGCAACGGCGCCATTTTGATTAAGACGAGAAAGGTGTATGTAAATGTAATCGATGTGTCCTTTCTTATCTCCGCTATAGCATAAGGCTATACCGAGTCGATTCTCAGAGAGAGCTAGCGATAGAAGCGTTACGAATCGTAGTGAAGAAATGTAAACGAAGTGTCTTCTTTGTTCTTTAAAAGAATAAAACAATCATGGAAAAGAAGTGAAAGAATGGATGGATATGTTCATGGTGGAAAAGTGGAAAGAAATCAAAGAAGATTGGATTTGGTATTCACACTAGAAAGAAAAGGAAACTTGAAGAATACAAACCATGACTAGCTTACCTTACTACCTTGCCAATACTTACTAACTCCGTGATAGTGAAGGCGTGCCTCATGTTGTCACTCCATCGGCGTAGGTTTCGTCTTACGTGTTGATCTAATTACTTTCCCATTGCATGAAGGGTGGTTAACCCATCGGAGAAGAGAAGACCATCCAACTAGCAAGATGAACTAAAGCAATCACCCATGAGTTAGTGAAGATGGCAAGGCTAGTGGTTAGCTAGTACATGGTAGAAAAATTAGCTACAAGCCATTAACAAATAAAAGCAAAGCATGAAGTAAAATTGCAAGGAAATAAAAGCAAGCAAGTAAAGAAAGCAAGTAAAGAAAGCAAGTAAACTAGAACCAAGCTCAAGTAGAGGAAGGAGAATGGATGAATCCTTGTTGCTTCAAGTTGTCACACCTTGATTACACAAGCTCTCTCTCTCACAATCTCTCTCTTTTACAAAGTATCTAGGGAAGAAGAAGAGGGATCTAAAGAACTAAAACCTAGAGAAAAATCCTACTAAAAATTACAACAACATACTAATTTTCCTCTCTTCTCCATTCAGTCTTTTCTCGCAGGTCATAGGTCCAATATTTATAGGCCCTGAGAGAAGCTTCGAGATCCAGGTGGTTGGCGCAAAATCCGGATCTCAACGGACCCCAAACGGCCGCGCGCGCGCGGCAAACTCTCGGATTCTGCGGCAGATCCAAGTCTGTTGGGTAACAACTTTTTGTTGAGAGTTGGTTGCAAGGTGGTTATCCACGTGGCCTTCTGGATTCTTCATTGGGTGCGCGGATCTCTCTGGATCTTGGATTCAAATTTGGGTTTTATCTTAATCTTGGATTTAATCCCTTTAATTATTGCTAATTAAAGTGATTATTGGATTATCTCTCCATTAGAGTGTGTACCTGCAAATATATAGAGAAGATGAGTAAAAATCATATATTTATTACAAAAATGCATGGGAATAATGAGGTAAAATATGCAATATTGGATCACAATCAATTTGCTTCTTCGCGCTTGATTGTTTAACATTCTATTTTTAATGTTGTGTTAAGAAAGACCTCCAGATTTAATCCAAAATCATCTCATTTGTTTTACTTGAACATTAAAAGAAATTAAGATTTTTGCATATGATAAAAGTGATAAACCAAAAATGTTCTTGAGATAAGTAAGTAGTTGAGTAGAAAATTAGTGAGCCAAGATCTTCCTATATTAAAAACAACCAAATAATCTTCATCATTTTTTTTAAATCACCTTTTCCAAAGCCTTCTCTAAGTTTGCAATTTTCCTTTAATCATTTCCCTTCTCTCCATTCTCTTTTTCAATTTAAAAAAAAAAGAAAAGAAAGACACCAACTCAATTCTTTGATTACTTAACAAAAACACCGAAAAGCTTCTATCGCATTCCTCCTCGTGGACACGACCCGTTAGCCCAAAGCTACACGGTAATACTTATCACTTTCAATTTACGATCAAATTTTTGGCGCTATTGCTGGGGAGGAACGGTGTATTTGTTTTTTAACAAGTTTGGTGTCTTATTTCAGGGACGTCAAGATTAAGATTTAGCACTCAAGCTTTGTAGGAAAAGACTTGGTATTCGTGCCCCTACTCTCGAAAGTAGGAAACAGATTTTTCAGAAATTGCAGCGCAAATTTGAAAATTTGTGGACTACTAAAAACTCATTTTTGCAGACAAAACCCAAATCAAGATAAGGTGGGAAAGTCATAACCCTTCCTTAGCAACAAACCATCTCCAAGCATGCACAACCTAACCCTAAGTAAAATCTGATAGACGTTGGCCTTAGGGACATTTCGAACTCACTAGGAGATTATCCTAAGGGGGAAGGTGTTAGAATTTGACTCCTGCCACATCAGTGTTTAGGAAAGGGATTGAGGGGCGAAACCCCGAAGGCTGGTGGTTTGGCTTAATTAGGCCCGTCGCTTTTGCGTGGATACCTCCCATCAATCTTGCCCTGATATGGCTAATTAGCTTGTGGTCAAATTCTGCATTATACCTCCTGTGGACAATCAACCAGTTAGGAGTTGTCTAGGTCAAGTTTACCTTACACAAGGCTTGGTAGATTACTCTTGTTGACTATTGGTAAACTTGTTTATGATTGTATTTGTGTATGCAAGTGTGGTCAAGAGACCCTAATTCATCTAGGTTGACTAGAAACACATCACCACCCAAGTTTGAACCAAGACCAGATATGGTTATGGCTCAACCGACATCTTTGAAGGATATGTTCTATCCCATTAGAACCTCACCTGCATCTTGCATCCAACTTCCATCGGTTGGTGAATACAATTTGAGCTCAATCCTCAGTTCATCAACACACTCCTCAATTTTCATGGCTTAGAGTCCAAGATGCTTATTTCTAAAAGAATTTGAGGAAGTATGTCTAATGATAAAAATTCCACACCTTGTAGATGATGCTATTAGGTTGAGATTTGTCCCTTTCGCTCTTAAGGACTTAGCTAAGAAATGGCTTTACAGCTTAGCGGTCGGCTCTATCACATCTTGGGATGGTTTCATAAAGGTCTTCTTGAAGAAATTCTATCAAATTCACAAGACCGCTCTCATTAGGAAAAACATAATGCAGTTTAAGTAAGAACCTAGTGAACCGTTTTGGAGGTATTTTGAACGCTCAAGGACCTCCTTGTCCAATGTCCTTATCATGGAATAGAGAAATGATGACAACGCTAAATTCTTTATGACGGTTTAGATTACTCAACCAAGACCTCTTAGAAAGCATGTGCCAAGGGAGATTCTTGCAGAAGGATAAAAATGAAGGATGAGATTTATATGAGAATCTAGCTGAAAAGACCATCCAATGGGAACCTGCTAGTGAAACCTCTAGGAACTCAAACTCCATCTCTTCAAAAGGAGGTCTCCATTCTATTGAATCATCTATAGCTAATGAGGCTAAGTTAGCTAACCTAGCGAGAAGACTGGAAGCTTTAGAAACTAAAGAACCAAGTCCAGTCAATCAAGTCAGCCCAAACCAATTTCTAACTCCGGACTGTACTTACTGTCAAGCCATAAATCATGTGTTTGAGGAGTGTCCTGTGTTTCAGGCTCAGCAACAATACCCTGAACCGATGAATGTGGCCTTTTTAAGGCCAAACAATAATCCTTATGCACCAACGTACAATCCTGGCTGGAGAAATCACCCGAATTTCTCATGGAGCCAAAATAACAATGACCACTCACGGTCAAATCCTGCAAGCCACTTCCATCATGTCCATAATTCTTCCAATCATCAACCCAACTTTTCTAACTTCCAGCATAATTCTCCCAACCATCCGTCTAACTTTTCAAACTATCAACAAAACTTTCCCAACCAAGCTCCACAATCTTCCTTCCAGAATCCTCAACT
Source organism: Agave tequilana (assembly GCA_038442645.1). Classification (NCBI taxonomy): domain Eukaryota; kingdom Viridiplantae; phylum Streptophyta; class Magnoliopsida; order Asparagales; family Asparagaceae; genus Agave; species Agave tequilana. Next base: position 247,350 of record JAVJIF010032844.1, read on the forward strand.
AGAAAGAAAAATGTCTGACTTTGAGAGAAACATGGAAAGATACATGAAGAACCAAGATTCTCTCATGCAAACTATACAGAGGCTGGAGGTTCAAATGAGTCAATTAGCCACTCCACAGAATGAGAGACAAAAGGGTACCTTACCTAGTCAGCCAATAATAAATCCTAGGAATTCTCAACAAGCTCATTGGGCTAAGGATCAATTAATCAATCAATGTAACATTGTTGATACATTGAGGTCGGGAAAGAAATTTGATAATCAAGTGTCAACACCATCTAATCCCATTAGTACAACCACAATCAACAATCCACCTCATCTAATCCCAGTCCATCAAAAGCTGACAAATCTGAAACAGATAAGTCAACCAGTCAGGTGCACCAGCCTATAGTACCTTTTCCTAATAGGCTGAAAAATAACAAGATCTACACATGGATAAGATAATTGAGATCTTCAATCAAGTGAAGATAAATGTGCCACTTCTTGATGCCATCCAACAAGTCCCATCCTATACTAAGTTTCTTAAGGACATGTGCACTAAGAAGAGAAAGATAATGTACCTAAAAAGGTCTTCTTAGCCACTAACATTAGTGAGCTACTGTCGGGTCCGATCCCTGTCAAGTATATGGTTTCAGGTTGTCCCACCATTGCCTTCACTATACGACAAGCCGAGATTAGTCGTGCACTTCTTGACTTGGGAGCAAGTATCAACTTGCTTCCATTCTCAGTTTATCAACAACTCGGGTTGGGTGATCTTAGTCCAATTCGAGTCACTATCCAACTGGCTGATTGTTCAGTAAAAGTTCCAAAAGGGGAAATTAATAATGTCCTGATCCGGGTCGGGAGTTTATTTACCCCGTTGATTTCATAGTTCTAGAGACACAACCTGTGTCAATCCTAGGGCTCAAACTCCTGTTATCCTAGGGCGACCATTCCTTACTATTGCCAATGCCATCATCAATTTTAGGAATGGGTCCATGAGGTTAACCTTTGGGGACATGACTAGAGAAGTCAATGTCTTCAACCTTGAAAAAAACCCCTTGATGTTGAGGACCAAACATTTGAAGTCAACCTCATAGAGAACTTAACAAATGAACACAGGGAAGAACTAAAATTAGAAACTGAATCTGACTTCAGGTTAGAGTCTGACGACTTTAATCTTGATCAGGTTGCTGAGTCTGCTGTGAATTGGGCCTCGAATCCTATTTCACCAAATATGGAGCCAACTAATTTAACTCATCCTTCCAGTGAGCCTCCCTCTTCCTTAGAATTGAAAGCCTTACCTGCGCATCTCAAGTACGTCTATCTAGGCGAACAAGAGACCTTTCCTATCATCATTGCCACCCATTTAAATAATAGTCAAGAAGAAGATCTTAAAGTAATTCTAAGAAAATATAGGGAAGCCATTGGTTGGACTATGACTGATATAAAGGGATTGAGTCCAACCATCGTTTAACATCGCATTCATCTTTATGAAGATGACACACCTAAAAGAGACCGGCAGTATAAGTTAAACCCTATAATGCAAGAGGCTATTCATGCTGAAATGGTGAAACTCTTAGACAATGGGATAATATATCCCATTTCTGATAGCCAATGGGTTAGTCCTGTCCACGCGGTTCCAAAGAAATCCGGTTTCACCGTAGTGGAAAACGAGAACAAAGAGTTGGTCCAAACTCGACTTCTCACGAAAATCTGAGTTTGCATTGACTATATGAAACTTAATGCTGCAACTCGTAAGGACCATTTTTCACTCCCCTTCATTGATCAAATGCTTGAACGTTTGACGGGCCACGAGTATTACTGTTTCTTGGACGGTTACTTGGGGTATAATCAGATTTCTATTACTCCTAAGGACTAAGATAAGACTACATTCACATGTCCATTTGGGACATTTGCTGATAGTCGAATGCCTTTCATCTTATGCAATGCCCTAGCTAGCAACATTTCAACGTTGCATGTTGAGTCTTTTTTCTGATATGGTAGAATGATTCTTAGAGATCTTCATGGATGATTTCTCCATCTACGGAGATATATTCACTCAATGTCTTCACCATTTAGAACTTGTCCTCCAATGTTGTGCTAAGAAAAATCTGACACTGAACTGGGAGAAATGCCACTTCATGATAAAATATGGAATTATCTTGGGTCATAAAATCTCCAAGAAGGGAATTGAAGTGGGTAGAGCCAAGATTGAGGTTATTTCTAAGCTTCCCATGTTCAAATACGTGAAGGATATTAGATCCTTCTTAGAACACGCCAGTTTTTATTGAAGATTTATCAAGGATTTTAGCAAGATTACTAGACCGTTCATGAATCTGTTAGCTAAGGACATGTCCTTCACTTTTGATGCTGAATGTATGAATTCTTGGGAGAATTTTAAGAGAGAGCTTATTTCTGCACCAATCATATCTGCACCAGCTTGGTCTAAGCCGTTCGAAATCATGTGCGATACTTCTGATTTTGCCATAGGCGTTGTCCTAGGACAATGCATTGATAACAAGCAGCACGTGATTTACTACTCTAGTAGGATTCTCAACAATGCTCAACTGAACTACACTACTACTGAGAAGGAATTCTGGCATGGCAGTAGTTTTTGTCTTAGAGAAATTTCGTCCCTACCTACTAGGGTCCAAAATTATCATTTTCACCGATCATTCTGCGCTTAGGTACCTCATGATGAAGAAGGATGCCAAGGCCCAACTCACTCATTGGATCCTCCTTCTTCAAGAATTTGATCTCGAGATTCGTGACAAGAAAGGCATAGAAAATGTCGTTGCTGACCATCTCTCATGAATTCCAAATTCTCCATGCAACGAATTGACCGTAAATGAGGACTTTCCTGATGAAAATCTCTCAGCTATCTTTAGGGAACCTTGGTTTGCTGATATAGTGAATTACTTAGTCACAAACTAAACTCTATCTTATTGGTCCAAAAATGATACATACTGGTTCTTATCTCAAGTCCGGTATTTCTTTTGGGAGGAACCGTATCTTTTTAAGTATTGTTCTGATCAAATTATTAGGAGATGTATTCCCGATGAAGAGGTTAAAAGTGTTCTATCCTTTTGTCACGAACTTGCATGCGGTGGACACTTTGGCCCGCAAGACTGCTGAAAAAGTGCTACAAAGTGGGTTCTATTGGCCACTTTGTTCAAAAATGCTTATGAATTTAGCAAGACGTTCCCTAGATGCCAGATGGTAGGAAGGATCTTAAAACGAGATATGATGCCCCTCAACCTAATTCTACAAATAGAACTTTTTGATGTTTAGGGCATCAACTTTATGGGTCCATTTTCAAATTCATTTGGAAATCAATACATATTTGTTTTTGTGGACTATGTGTCCAAATGGGTAGAAGCCATTCCTAGTAGAACTAATGATAACAAAGTTGTCAAAAAGTCTTTAAAAGAGAACATTTTCTCACGCTTCAGAACCCCTCGTGCTATCATCAGTGTGAAAAGTCACCTAGAGGGGGGTGAATAGGTGACGATGCTAATCTAGTGAACTTAATGCGGAATTTAAAAACTAATTGCAATTACAACAATGATGCACACACACAAGCAAGTATAAGATATAGCAAATTGCACAATACACAAAGTAAAGAGAGAGATAGAGAGAGTCAATGGATCAATCGCAAACACAGAGATATGTTATCGAGGTTCGAGCACCCAGCTCTACATCCCCGCCTTCGACACACGAAGGATTTCTAATCCACTAGCTAGTTCACCAAGAACTCTCACAAGGAGTACCCAACTCCTCTCTTTACAATCACAACCTCCTCTTTGAGGCACAACTCCAAACCAACAATCACAACCTCCTCCTTGAGGCAAACTCAAAACCAATACAATCTCAACCTCCACCACAACCACAAACCAATACAAGGATCACCTCACAACTTGAGGGATACAACCCAAAGCACAAAGCTAAGAAAAGATTGGGTTACAACTTGGTGGTCTAAAACAACAACCACAAACAATATCTTCTCCCACACAAATATCCTATAGATTTAGATAGTAGATTTTTGCTCAATGTCGTGGAGAAAACCAAGGGATTTGAAACCAGCAACTCAAAGAAAATCTTTGGGAAATAAATGAAACTAAGATAGAGAAGTTCAATTCAAAAGCTTTTCCCAAAACCCTTTTCTTTGATTTTTCAAACCCTAATGTAAACTCCAAAAAGATTGTTCAAATCAAAAAACTTCTTTTTATTGCTGTAAAAACACCAGAGAGTATGTAAAAATTCGCACAAAAATCTTGGAGAAAAACTCTTACAAATGGGATATTTATAGGCTAATCCAGAAAATAGCCGTTGGCTGTAATTTTTTTGCCAGAATTACCCTGACGGTCGACCGCCCGGTCGACCGCCCAACGGTCAATTTTTGACCCGTTGGCGCTAGCGGTCGACCGCCCGGTCGACCCAAACAAACAGAGAGCAAACCTGCTCTCAGTCGGTCGACCGGCACGGTCGACCGGCTAAAGGTGTAGCCAGCGTGCACGTTTCTGTGCACGTCGGTCGACCCTTACGGTCGACCGTCTACAGGTGCGGTCGACCGTACCGGTCGACCGATCAGCCTGGCAGACACCAAAACAGGTCAGAAATCTGGGGAAATAAATATCCAATAAATTCTTATAAATTACTTAAAATCCCTAAAAATAGTTTTGTCAAATTGCATTGATATATAAACATGTGATAAAAGTTTTGACTCAAATATCAAGCAATTAAAACTATTTTTATGTCTAATCATTTTTACCAAAAACCAAAAACTGTATTTTCTAAAACTTGAATTTTGAATAGAAAATACGTTTTGCCAAAACACTTCCAGATACAAAAACATGATAATTAAACACTTTGAAGCATGATGCATATGGATAGAAATCCAATATACATGAAACAAATATATATATCATAGTTTTTGTCATTAATTCCAAAATATGTTTTGTAAAAAATACCAAACATAAAACTCATGAAGTAGACTATCAAACTAAGTTTGTTTAAGCAATAGAAGCATGCATGTATATAGAACAAATCATATATACATTAAACCATGTAAACTTGTTTTGATCTATCTATTCATGAAAACCAAGATCGGTTAAACCTAAAACCGAAAAACTGAAAACCAATATTCAAAACATGAAACGTGTGTGTTGTGAACTTGAGCTTATCATACTATTCTAATCTTTATAATTAGGATCTAAACCCAAAACTAAACTATGGTACCGATGTCTTCTTGTAGAGTGCAATCTCCAAGTTGACTCGGTCCAAACCGTGATTCACCAAGCTTGACTCCAATGAGTGCTAGATGTCATCTTTGATGCTTAGGCTCTTGAATCACCTTGTGAAAGATGTGTGGAAGCTTTCACCAACTAATATCTTGTTAAATATCTGAAACTTAAACATTGCAAGATTATTAGGACACATAACTACATGAGTTAATCATCATCAAAACTAGAATGGAAGGCCTTTTGGGCCAACAATCTCCCCTTTTTGATGATGACAAAACTCATGGAGTTATATATGCATGGATTAAAGTAAAGCTTCAAAGAAGCTCCCCCTTAACTCATGCATAGCAATAAAACATATAAGATATGCAATGAATGTTCTTAAACACATATAAACATGTTCTGGATACCAATTAAAATCAAACATAAACAATGAAACATGCTCTTTATACCAATAAAACAATAATATTGAAACCAACATATTATTACTAATGAAAACCAACTAAAACATATGCATAAATCAACCATGCATATACACTACAAATTCTTCTCCCCCTTTTTGTTAATCATCAACAAAGGGTAAAAACAATCATAATGAAAATAAATACTTCTCCCCCTAAATGTTCAAAACAAAGAAGAAATAAATTATTCCAAGGGGTAAAATCAAAGTCAATATGATATCAATTGAAAATAACAAACTTTGAGAAATGTCAAATCCTATTTGAAATAAAATAAGGCATTGAAACAAAATAACATTTTATATCAAAATGAAAACATGTAATGTAAACTTGATACCAATAGATAATAAAAAAAATTGATACCAAATTTAAGGAAACAAATAGCATCTTGATACCAAAAGAAGATATTTTTCATTATAAGCATATGATACCAATTACTTTAATATCATAAAGTTAGGGAGTGGGAAACAAAAACAATGGTAAACCAAATACCACTTGAAATATAAATTACGAGTTTTCTCCCCCTTTATGAAATACCAAAAGAAAATATGCATAGGCTTGAAATAAGATACCAATTGAAAATTTAAATCAATTGAAACATGATATTCATTAAAAATTCAAGCTTAGCAATCTTAAAATTATGATAAAGCTTGTATATGGATACCAATTGAAAAACTCAAGCTTAATATAACCAAAATTTGTGCTTCAAGATATAGGGATATAATAAGCACAAATAAATCATATATATATATGTAAGAAATAGATACCAATTGAAATTGATACTATATGAAGTGTAAGCATACATATATAAAACAAAACATATATGAGTATACAAAAGGATGTCAAGATTGATACCAATTGAAAGAATTCAATGATACCAATTGAAACAATAAGATCAAGTGTATGACTCATATCAACTACCACCCATTTCATGATCAAGTTTAAAATGATTTTCATTATAAAACATACATGAGCATGATCTCCCATCCAACCGCCCATTGAAGGTAGGGGTTTTCAAAAATAGATTTAGAAATATAGTATGTTTGAAAAACTCTACCTCATGAAGAATATCACAACTAGTCATATGAATCAACTAGTACGAAATCCTTCAAGATAAAACACAAAGATTTTTCATGAAACATGAGAATCACATGATCACCAAACACTCAAAATCTATATGACATCAATAGTACTCATGAAAATCAAATCATGAGAAAACATTAAAATAAGGTGAGTGTACAAGTGTTGTGAGAAACATATCATCATGAAAATGGATAATCAAGCTCGATCGAAATTCCTTTAAAATATGAACATATGAAAAACTAAATCTTCTTTACTAAAGGAAATTTTCTCAATGACACGAAAATCATCATAACAAATTAAACTCCAAGGCATATGTATGTTTTGACAAAACAAAAGTATACATACATATCCCTAAACACAATTGAGTCCAAAATATAGATTTGCATGAAAAGCAAATGACTCAAGGGGCATACATGTATATCTTAAGGTTTGGCAAAATAGACATATACATGAAGTGAAAACATTTAATCATAGAAAACACATCAAAAATAGGAATACATGTTTGAATGCATGAATCATCAAAACTAGACTATACTAGAACATCTAATGGGTAAAATAGGCATCCAAGCACAAACATATATAAAGGTTTATTTATGGCCCATTCTATGTACAAGTATAAATCCTAGTTTTAATGAAAACTAACATCTAAGCATATATCCAAATCATTAAGCATAAAACGGGATACAAATCAATCATAAAAATGATCATGAAGAACATCCACATGCTATTAGAATCAAGAAATACATGATAGCCTATAAACATCAAAACATGTGGCTAAATTAGAAATCATACAACACAAGTTATTTATCAAAACATGAATCATTAAAACAAAAGTCATACAATCATATGATTTGCATGACAGAGACATGTGCATTAAACCTATGATAAACATGATAGCTAAAACATAAAGAGAACACAAAATATGGGTCCATACTAAACATGAGTGTCTCAATAACTAATCATGTAAAGCATAAGTCTAATAAACATGGCAAATATCATACTAATCATGAAATAATGAAACATGATTCAATAAGAACAAAAATCATAAACATCCAAATCATGTCAAATGGTAATGCATATGCAAGTGCATTAGATCTAGGGCATACATGTTAGTTTAAACAATGTGAGAACACTAAATATAGATCCATATAAGATATAGGTGCTCAAGTAACTAAACATGTATAACACTATTCTAATGAACATGGCACAAGCATAACAAAACACAACATGCCAAAAAAAAAAGAATGTAAAAAGCATGTAAACACTAAATGGAGTAAGGGATTGTTACCAAAATCGAAGGGGCAACTCTCTATGTCTCCAAAACACCCGGTGGTCCTCCCACCTAATCTCCTTGAGAGTGAAGCATCCAAATGGTTCTCCTTTTGGCTTAGAATGCATCCACCTCAAGGCACCAACACTCTCACGTTATGCGAGAGCCTCCACCTACATCAAACATCAAAGAGGTGGATCTTGGTACCCATTTTCTTGTGGGTCCACGGGGGTTAGTATCTCTCCTAACCCAAACAAGATTAGTTGCTAAATTTTCAATATGTAATCTATCATAGCAAATATAGCAAGGTGGCCTTTTCGACCACAATGTGTACAAGTGTACACATGAGCATACATGTTATGATTGTGTCCGTGATGAGCATGTGTATGCCGTGATGGGTGTGCATGCATAGTTGGAGCTTGTTTCTTGCGAACCAAGGATTCCAAACGAGTGTGATTTAAAGCACATTGGCTCAAAGTGGAGCCCAAACAATCAACACTTTTCTTCAAATTATTTATATCATTTTCAATGCTAGAAGATAAAGTGGAGCATGCTATAGGTGTGCAAGAAGTAGAAGCTACACTTGCATGGCAAACATGAATATCAATATCATTTTGCAAAGATTATTTTTATTCAAAACCAAATCCAATTCTTTTGTAATTGCATCAATATCATTTTTCAAAGTGAGATTTTTTTAAAAGTAAAATCTAATTTTGAAGATAAAATCTCATTGTGCTTTACAACATCATCACAATCATTTTTGTTTTTCAACAATTCATTTTCCTTTAAAGCAAGTTCGAGTTGAGATTTAAGTGAGTCACATTCACTTGTAATCTCTTCCTTCTCTTGCAACATCAATTCAAAATTAGAGCATAAATCCTTTAATTCATTTTTCAAAACAAGATTATCATCTTTCAACAAATCATGTTCTTCTAACAAATTCTCAAGCTTTTGAACAAGTTTCATATTCAAAGTTTGAACTTCAAAACATCCATGACAATAGGAACTAGAGCTATCATCTATTTGAGAATCCGATTGTACCTCAAGGGAGTTCTTCCCTTGGACCATGAGGCATTGCTCTTCGGACTTTTCTCTCTTAGATCTCCTCATCTTGTTGATAATCCTTGGAAGCTCGGAAGACGTCAAGATGCTCCAAACTGCAAAAGCCGAATTATAACGATCAAAAACAAGTAATAAATGTTCATTTAGAGATGCTCTAAGTGCCCTAAGTGCTAATGCATTGGCCTTCTTATGCTTGCTACTATTTGGGAGGGATTCTATGGTAATGGCTTGATAAACTAGATGTCCTAGGTCTTTTAAATGTTTAGTCATATTAGCCTTCCAAGCATCAAGTCTAAAATGATCAAACATAGGAGGGCTAGCCATAAGTGCAATCTAAATGTGTGCAAAAGAAAATGCAAATGAAGATTAGCAAACCAAGATCTCACTCCTAGGTGGTTAAACCTAAATATCAGGAGCGCTAGCTCTGATACCAATTGAAAAGTCACCTAGAGGGGGTGAATAGGTGACGATGCTAATCTAGTGAACTTAATGCGGAATTTAAAAACTAATTGCAATTACAACAATGATGCACACACACAAGCAAGTATAAGATATAGCAAATTGCACAATACACAAAGTAAAGAGAGAGATAGAGAGAGTCAATGGATCAATCGCAAACACAGAGATATGTTATCGAGGTTCGAGCACCCAGCTCTACATCCCCGCCTTCGACACACGAAGGATTTCTAATCCACTAGCTAGTTCACCAAGAACTCTCACAAGGAGTACCCAACTCCTCTCTTTACAATCACAACCTCCTCTTTGAGGCACAACTCCAAGCAAACAATCACAACCTCCTCCTTGAGGCAAACTCAAAACCAATACAATCTCAACCTCCACCACAACCACAAACTAATACAAGGATCACCTCACAACTTGAGGGATACAACCAAAGCACAAAGCTAAGAAAAGATTGGGTTACAACTTGGTGGTCTAAAACAACAACCACAAACAATATCTTCTCCCACACAAATATCCTATAGATTTAGATAGTAGATTTTTGCTCAAGTGTGGAGAAAACCAAGGGATTTGAAACCAGCAACTCAAAGAAAATCTTTGGGAAATAAATGAAACCAAGATAGAGAAGTTCAATTCAAAAGCTTTTCCCAAAACCCTTTTCTTTGATTTTTCAAACCCTAATGTAAACACCAAAAGATTGTTCAAATCAAGCTCAAAAACTTCTTTTTATTGCTGTAAAAACACCAGAGAGTATGTAAAAATTCGCACAAAAATTCTTAGAGAAAAACTCTTACAAATGGGGTATTTATAGGCTAATCCAGAAAATAGCCGTTGGCTGTAATTTTTGCCAGAATTACCCTGACGGTCGACCGCCCGGTCGACCGCCAAACGGTCAATTTTTGACCCGTTGGCGCTAGCGGTCGACCGCCCGGTCGACCAAACAAACAGAGAGCAAACCTGCTCTCAGTCGGTCGACCGGCACGGTCGACCGGCTAAAGGTGTAGCCAGCTTGTGCACGTCGGTCGACCCTTACGGTCGACCGTCTACAGGTGCTGTCGACCGTACCGGTCGACCGATCAGCCTGGCAGACACCAAAACAGGTCAGAAATCAGGGAAAATAAATATCCAATAAATTCTTATAAATTACTAAAAATCCCCAAAAATAGTTTTGTCAAATTGCATTGATATATAAACATGTGATAAAGGTTTTGACTCAAATATCAAGTAATTAAAACTATTTTTATGTCTAATCATTTTTACCAAAAACCAAAAACTGTATTTTCTAAAACTTGAATTTTGAATAGAAAATACGTTTTGTCCAAAAACACTTCCAGATACAAAAACATGATAATTAAACACTTTGAAGCATGATGCATATGGATAGAAATCCAATATACATGAAACAAATATATATATCATAGTTTTTGTCATTAATTCCAAAATATGTTTTGTCAAAAATACCAAAACATAAAACTCATGAAGTAGACTATCAAACTAAGTTTGTTTAAGCAATAGAAGCATGCATGTATATAGAACAAATCATATATACATTAAACCATGTAAACTTGTTTTGATCTATCTATTCATGAAAACCAAGATCGGTTAAACCTAAAACCGAAAAACTGAAAACCAATATTCAAAACATGAAACGTGTGTGTTGTGAACTTGAGCTTATCATACTATTCTAATCTTTACAATTAGGATCTAAACCCAAAACTAAACTATGGTACCGATGTCTTCTTGTAGAGCGCAATCTCCAAGTTGACTCGGTCCAAACCGTGATTCACCAAGCTTGACTCCAATGAGTGCTAGATGTCATCTTTGATGCTTAGGCTCTTGAATCACCTTGTGAAAGATGTGTGGAAGCTTTCACCAACTAATATCTTGTTAAATATCTGAAACTTAAACATTACAAGATTATTAGTACACATAACTACATGAGTTAATCATCATCAAAACTAGAGTGGAAGGCCTTTTGGGCCAACACAGTGATAATGGAACTCACTTTTGTAATAGATCCTTTGAAGCTCTTATGCAAAAGTATGTCATAACTCACAAGTTGTTCACACCTTATCATCCTCAAACCAGTGGGCAGTTGAGGTCTCCAGTAGACAAATCAAGCTTATTTTAGAGAAGACTGTGGGCCAAAATTGGAAAGATTGGTCCACTAAACTTGTAGACGCCCTATGGGCCTACAGGACTGCTTTCAAGACGATTCTAGAGATGTCTCCTTATATGTTAGTCTTTGGGAAGGCTTGTCACCTACCCGTTGAGTTAAAGCACCGAGTCTTATAAGTAATCAAGCAGTTGAATTTTGACTTGACTAAGGCCGTCGGTGAACTTCAAAAATTACAAATTTTCGAATTAGAGGAGTTGAGAAATGAGGCCTATAAAAATGCTAAGATCACTAAAGATAGAGTTAAGATTTTTCATGATAAACACATCATAAGAAAAACTTTTGTCCCTTGACAAAAAGTCTTACTCTATAATTCTAGGCTTCATTTTTTTCTAGGAAAATTAAAATCAAGATGGACTAGGCCATTCGTTGTAAAAATCGTGTTTCCATACAGTGCTGTAGAGATCAGTGACACCAAGAATTAAAATGACTTTAAGGTAAATGGTCAGCACCTTAAACCTTTCTTGGAATCGGTGCCGGTAAATGGAACAACTATAGGTCTTTTGACCCAGTGTATCGGTAACTTTCCTCTTTAACATTTTATTTCATATATCTATACATTTCTTTCATACATTGGGGACAATGCATGAGATAAGTGTGGGGGAGGGCTCTAACATGACTAATATAACAAAAAAAAAAGAAGAAACAAAATATATATATATATATATATATATATATATATATATATATATATATATATATATATATATATATCTATAGAAAAAAACTTTTGAAAGATAAAGAACAATATTTTGATATATTTTTGTAAGAAATTAAGTCAATTTTAAGGAATAGGAAAATCATAATTAGGATTTCTTATACTTGGTCAAAATAAGATAACTTGTCTGATTTTCAGGGTTAAGAAGAAAATTGATGAAAGTAATTTAGTCTTAATCTTTACCTTGAAGAAATATGCACACTTTATACACTTAAGCACTTAGGGTTCAAAGACAAAAAATCTTATGCCTTATAAAAAAAGAAAAATAATATATACAAATCTAATTATTGATTAGCTAGGTGCTTTTGTAATGCCCCGATCTCACGGATACGGAGACATTATGGCGACGTACATACGCAGGGCGGAAAACCCTCACATACGTACGCTAAGCCTCAGTACAAGAAATCACCTCCATATATATAAGAGTTCCAGCAGGAAAGAAGTACAAGAATACCTGTAGAAAGAGGTTAGTAATCATAACAGATATGAATACAGGGATAAATAAGATAACAGAAATAAATCACAAAGATACCTATGAATAATCTCGATGATGAGTCTCCTATGTGAATCCAATGGACTATCGGACAATACGATAACTCAGATCTCCAACCTGGGCACGCAAACCCAGGGTCGTCAGAAAGCGACCTAGGGAGTGGTAAAATGAAGGAGGCGGTAATATGTACTATAGTAATACAAGCACGATAATAATATATAATACATGTTTATGTAATAGTGATATCATATAATAGAAATTTAATAATCTGAAGAAATAGAACAATGTCATATTTTAATACCATCACCAATTAGCATGTTATCCTGGGGTCATGTCTACAGTAGTCTCATGTTTCTATATTGCAAATCTGATAAACACTGTATGCAACCAGTCTATAGTAATGTGAGTATAGGATATACAGGAAAATGGCATGCAATGTAAGGTATACGTGTACATGAAGAGTGTATCACCACATGAAGTGTAACAAGCATCAGGTAATGTAGCAAAGTCTATAGGTAACATGATAGTGGATAACATATCAGGAAGAATAACAAATAGAAAGGGACAATAATATACAGTGTCGAGCATGTCAGGTGATTTATACAATAATAACAATCTGTATCACCTGATATTTTAATCAATCTCTTCTAGTGTCCCATACCACTGGCAGTTCATACTAGAGCCCGCACTCCAGTCGAACCCATCCGAACATGGCCTACGGGTACCATTATCCAAATGAGAGAGGACCAAATAACAAGTGTTCCCAACGTCACTATTTTTTATACTGTTTTATTATGTTAATTGGAAACTCCATAGTCAAGGAGATCTAATCAGGTGGGTGTACCCCGTGCATACCCGGGATCACGGCCTTAAACAGACCCCTGGCTGCTGAGACCAGGGCCAGCCCGCTAAGGCTGTAACATGTAACAGGAACTCAATGAGCTAAAACAATAACGGGAAACGGGAGCTCATGAGTTATAACAGACGGTAGCCAGCACTACCCCGTCCCCTGCAGTGGGACAAACAATGGATCCATACATCCACCCGACAAGATCTAGTCAACCGTCAAGTCTCTCCAAACCCCATCTTATAGTTCATACATTTAATATACACAGGGTATCAGGAACAAGAACAGTACATGATACATGTAACACGATAACAGGACATGAGCTCTGTTGATAGCACGAAACACGATAACGGGAAACGAGAAACAATAGATGTGGGATTCTTGAGGTGGCCCCCGTAGCTTGGATCCACGTGGCACTTAGTTTCACACATCGCATATCAACAGCTCATGTATCCAGTAACGGGAATATCAATAACGGGAAACAATCATGCAATATGAATATACATGCAATATAAACAGTGATCTGTATGACAAGAATATAGAAACCATACATGCATGTATAACAGTGATATGTAAACATGACATAACTGTGTACCGAGCATCCATGTAACGATGATAACAATAATATGAATGCGGTATTCCGTGAATTCGTATATCCGTGTACCAGTGGAACATATATGTGTAGTAATAATCTGTGTACCATATCTGTGTATGAATGGTTGCTAATGTTGCATATTTAATGTCACATTTCCATACTTATTTTAGAATAAAAGCCTGCATTGTCCTAATTATTTGTTTAATTTATTTGCAGGCCCAATCTTTAAGGAGATGAAGAGAAATGAGCCCAAAAGCCCACCAGAATTCTGAATTAAATCAGAATTAATTCGCACACACAAAATCAGGGCAAAATCAAGAGGTTGAAACCGGTTGAGAAGAATCCTCTCAGGATCGATCGGTTAAAGCCAAGAATCCAAGGCCATTTCTTCAAAATCTCGGAGCCAAACTGCAAAACCAACCCAGATAAAGTCAGAGGGAGAAACCGGGGAGACCCACCAACAGGGTGTGGCCACCTGGCCACACCCTGGCCGCGAAAACGCGGCTTGGGCCGCGTTTTCGCGGCTGTTGTTGGGGAGTTAGGGGGAGCGTTTGCTCCCCCGACCTCCCGGGATCATGGTAGTTAGGGTTTTGCCTATAAAAGGCCTGTACTTGCGCTAAAAATGGGACGCCAATGCAGATTAGGATTTAGCCTAGTTTTAATTCTTTGTAGTTTAGGTTTTTCTTTTCTTGTTATGTAATTTGTATGTAACTTAGGGTAGAAGAAGATTCATGTAAGTAAGAGAGAGGGGCTGATGTTGAGAGTGACACCGACGATGTACCCTACTCCTTTCTTTCATTGTCTCAGCAAGTAATAAAGGTAAATGCTTTGTTTGTTTTCTATTCTGCTTTACTTTACATTTGTTTTGCTTTCCTCTTCCTCTTCTACTTTACCTAGGTTGTATTTGTTGAGTGTACAAGTGAATTCCAAAGCAAGTATAACTAAGCTACGTGAGAGCCAGCGATAGTTCATGAAGACGTTCTCCTCTTCCAAGATCCGCATCACTTCGTTCTTCTTATGCTTGACGATATAATATGCACGGGGACCGAGCTCGAGTTTATGATCTATGTGTTGAACGCCTCCGAAGTAAAAAGGTAGAACTTGCAAAAAGGTTTCCAAGTAAGTCATCAATCAACCTAGGTAAGTATCTCTTCACTTTTCTTTCTTTCTTCTTTCTTAGTTTAGATCACCAACCACTTCTTCCAAATCGTTTTCATTCTTCTTTCCACTTCATTGTACATAATCGCTTTCTTTTGTTTTCTGAAATTTCCAACTTCTTCATCCTCCATTTTCTACTAACTTTAACTATACTTTCTTTTTTCATTTTTATAACTTTAAAACAGAGAAGAACTTTCGCTTATTTTCTTAACGATTTCAATAAAGAACTGTAAAGCTTCCATCGCAAACCCTCCTTGTGGATCACGGCCGCATAGCCACTTGCTATAGGAAGAATTGAGCACTTGCACATCTCCTTTCTTTAGTTCTATAATTCCGTATTTTGTGTGCAGGTTGTACCTCAATCAAATTTTGGCGCCGTTGCCAGGAGGGTAAAACGGTTTTTATGAAATTGAATTTTTATGAATTTTATTGCAAATTTTAGAACTAAACGAATTTTCTTTTCTGTTGCAGGTTACAGGGCAAGAAAAGCAGAAAATTATTATTGCAGTGACATACAAGTGGCCTTGGGCCTCTGCTCCAAAAAGCAGAGACCAAGGGCCCTCTGAATTGCCGTGTTTCCACGGCAAAAGCCGCGAATCCACGGCAAGGACGAGTTGACTACTAATAGCTTTTTGCAGGGCTGCTTAGTTTACAAATTCTAGTTTGCTGCAACTTTAATTTTTCTTATATGCCATAACATAAGCCTGCTAATAATCAACAGTAAAATATTTGTTGAAAAGATAAAAAATTGATTAGACATTTGCATTTTAGGCACGTGTCTTTTTAATTCCTTTATTTTTTTTACTGTTGAAGAGTGCTGGAGCAAGGTACGTATGCATTGCATTTAGCATAGGACTCACTTCTTGGTTGATTTATATCGCTTTGAGTGAATCTTACATATCTTGTACACTTGCACAAAATTATTTTAAGGGCACTAACCATTAACAAGATAAGGTGGGGATTTGATCACCCCTCATCCCAAAAATCACATTCCAAGCACTCACTAACCCAAGCTTAACTAAAATTGAGTAGCCATTGGCCCTAGGGACATCTCGGACTCAATTAGGAGATTATCCTAAGGGGAAAAATGTTGGAATCTAACTCCTGCAAAATCAGTGTCTAGGAAGGGATTGAGGGCCGAAAGCCCGAAGGTTGGTGGTTATTTAATTAAGGAACGTCTTTGACGGAAAACCTCCCACCAACCTTGCCCTGACCTGGCTGATTAGCTTGTGGTTAAAGTCTACATTAGACCTCCTGTGGACAGTCTAACCAGTTAGGAGTCGTCTAGGTCCTAAGTCTACCCTAACTTAGGGTAGAATTTTTTCTTTTTTGTTTGTTTATTTGTTTGTTTTTCTTTGTTTGTATTCTATTGTGTGATATGGACTATAATAATAATTTTTCAACTACAATAATAATCCATATTATACACCGACTTCATTTTCGGATATTACCAACCCGGCATATCATAACTTTGACCAACCTAGTGTGCCGGATTGGTCTTATCCGAATCAATATGACCCATACCCCCCATCTAATAACTATAATTTCCATAATGATTTTAACTCTTCACCGAGTCAGTGGGGATTCACCTCCCCCAAGCATAATTTCCAACCACCTTGCCCTCCTTCTCCACCCAGTCCACATTATGTTCAAGATTCATACTCAGTTCCACCCGTCCAAAATAGGAAACCATCAATTATGGAAATGAGTATGCGTGAGTCCAAACACAAATCCCAAAATCTGATGGACTCACAATTTCACTATCACTCCAAGACAATTCTTCATCTTTTCATCAAAACAATGAACCTATCAACTATGAAAAGATGCTTGAAGCCATGACTCAGGCTCAAAACACTCGTAATCGTGACATAGATATGATGGTCGAATCTCTACATTCCCACCGTCCTGATGTCACTAACTATTCTGTTAGAGCCGAAGAGTCATGTAGTTTTAGAAATCAAGATTCCATTTCAGAACAACCATGTGAACTTACCCAAACTCCAAATGATATTGATAGTTTGGCTAGTTTTCCTTTTCCTGAAATAGAACTTGAAAATGATTATGATCCTGAACCCCAACTTAGTGATTCAATTCTATTTCCTGATTCGATTATGACTCCGGTATCTTCACCTGACTTCAATTTTCCTAGAGTCAACATTGGATCCTGTACCAATTCATAAAGAAATTGAATCACCCATCTTTGAGGATCATGTTGAACTTGACCAACTTACAATTTTGAAAATCCCATGGATAAATTGGCAAGTTCTCCATTTTTTGATATTGAACTCAATGAGATGTGACCTAGATTCTCACATATGTGATCCAGTTCAACTTTCTGAATCAATATTGACTCCTGTTTTATTACCAAACTTGAATAATATTCTAGAGTCAGTTTTGATTCCCCCACCTATCATTCCTGAACTGGAATCACCCATATTAGGTCACATTCCATTGTTGGAAAATACATGTGGTTCCTGAACAATTTCGACTCTTGAACCTTTACTTGATTTAAGTCACCTTCCTGGGTCGGTATTAGTTCCTGTCCTTCCTGAGTCCAAGTCAACTGTTCTATCATTTCACACTCCATTCTGGGACGAGGTGGTTGACAAATTTGACTCCGAAATTAGTTATGGAATATGGAAATTAGATGGGGTTAAATATTTAATAAAAATCCTTCATGGATATATTTTTTTAATGGGTTATATTAAAGATAGTGCTGGTGGGTTCCTCCGAGACCCAAGAAAAGTGGATTGGGCCGCGTTTCGTGGACCAATCAGACCACCACCAGAACCACCACCTTAAGGTAACCATTTTCCTTCCCTTTCTTCTTTTTCATGCATCTATGCATTAATTCATACATTGAGGACAATGCATGAGATAGGTGTGGGGGAGGGTCTAACATAACTTTTCTTTTTCTTTAAAATAAAAAAATTAACACTTTTCTTTACTTTTAAAAACTTTTTGAAAAATAGAAACAATATTTTGACTTTTTTTGTAAGAAATTAAGTTAATTTTAAGGAATCGGAAAATCTAAATTAGAATTTCTTATACTTGGTCAAAATAAGATTATTTGTTTGATTTATAGAGTTAGGAAGATAAATTGTCAAAGTAATTTAGTCTTGATCTTACCTTGATGAAATATGCACACTTCATACACTTACACACTTAGGGTTCAAAAACAAAGATTCTTATGCCTTATAATATATATATATATATATATATATATATATATTATATATTATATATATATATATATATATATATATATATATATATATATATAAACAAATCTAATTATCGATTAGCTAGGAGCTTTGGCCTAAGCAAGCCTTAGTATTTATGCGAAAGATAATTAGATGAATTTGAAAAAGAAAAAAAAAAACAAGTCTAATTATTGATTAGCTAGGTGCTTTGGCCTAAGAAAGCCTTAGTATTTATGCAAAAGATAATTAGATGAGTTGGAAAAAAAATGTGTATCCTCTGATTAAGCTGGGTATTTATGCCTCATGAAGCATAAGTATTCACGCCTAAAAGGGGTACATCATGTAAATAAAAACCTTGGTTTCGTGGCCTTATTTGCTCGAGTATTTAAGTCCTTAGGGGTGTTTTCTCACCTGGTGCCCTAAAACCGTCCGGTTTGGGTGTCACCGACTGAATTCTTGTTACATGGGCAGATTAGAAAGCCTAATGAAATTGAGGAATTAAAAAAAAGTATATATATAAATAAATAAGGCATAAGAGTTAGAGTTAATGAATCCTTAGTCAAAATTTTCACATTCACAAGGTGCATATGACTTAGGGTAAAGTAATAGACTAGATGAGAAGCACAATTTGACTCCTTACTTTGATTGATAACAAATTTTGAATAGAGACTAAGTTTAGGAATGAAAAATTCGGCTTTCCTATAACTTATAGATTGCTTAGATCTTACAATCATATTTCAAATATTTTTCTCTTTCAAAATGCTTTTTGAAAATACTAACTCTTTATTTCTCTTTCTTTATGGATTTTGGGTGTAATCCGCTGAAAACCCTCACGAGATAAAACTCGTCCTCTAGGGGGAACTTAGAGGTTTAACGGCTTGTTGCACATGCTCAGTGCAATCGCGTGACCTGTGAAAGTGGTCTAATAATCTTTAGTATAATTAGTTATTTTGCTCGAGGACGAGCAAAAGATAGGTATGGGGGTGTGATTGGTTGCTAATGTTGCATATTTAATGTCATATTTTCATACTTATTTTAGAATAAAAGCCTGCATGTCCTAATTATTTGTTTAATTATTTGCAGGCCCAATCTTTAAGGAGATGAAGAGAAATGAGCCCAAAAGCCCACCAGAATTCTGAATTAAATCAGAATTAATTCGCACACACAAAATCAGGGCAAAATCAAGAGGTTGAAACCGGTTGAGAAGAATCCTCTCAGGATCGATCGGTTAAAGCCAAGAATCCAAGGCCATTTCTTCAAAATCTCGGAGCCAAACTGCAAAACCAACTCCAGATAAAGTCAGAGGGAGAAACCGGGAGACCCACCAACAGGGTGTGGCCACCTGGCCACACCCTGGCCGCGGAAACGCAGCTTGGGCCGCGTTTCCGCGGCTTTGTTGGGGAGTTAGGGGGAGCGTTTGCTCCTCCGACCTCCCCGGGATCATGGTGGTTATGGTTTTGCCTATAAAAGGCCTAGTACTTGCACTGAAAATGGGACGCCAATGCAGATTAGGATTTAGCCTAGTTTTAATTCTTTGTAGTTTAGGTTTTTCTTTTCTTGTTATGTAATTTGTATGTAACTTAGGGTAGAAGAAGATTCATGTAAGTAAGAGAGAGGGGCTGATGTTGAGAGTGACACCGACGATGTACCCTACTCCTTTCTTTCATTGTCTCAGCAAGTAATAAAGGTAAATGCTTTGTTTGTTTTCTATTCTGCTTTACTTTACATTTGTTTTGCTTTCCTCTTCCTCTTCTACTTTACCTTGGTTATATTTGTTGAGTGTACAAGTAAATTCCAAAGCAAGTATTACCAAGCTACGTGAGAGCCAGCGATAGTTCATGAAGACGTTCTCCTCTTCCAAGATCCGCATCACTTCGTTCTTCTATGCTTGACGATATAATGTGCACGGGGACCGAGCTCGAGTTTATGATCTATGCGTTGAACGCCTCCGAAGCAAAAAGGTAGAACTTGCAAAAAGGTTTCCAAGTAAGTCATCAATCAACCTAGGTAAGTATCTCTTCACTTTTCTTTCTTTCTTTTCTTTCTTAGTTTAGATCACCAACCACTTCTTCCAAATCGTTTTCATTCTTCTTTCCACTTCATTGTAACATAATCGCTTTCTTTTGTTTTCTGAATTTTCCAACT